>RYYW01000222.1:50596-99771 GCA_013621005.1 Aeschynomene evenia | reverse complement strand
GCGCCTTGTCAGACAGCGCCCTAGCGCCCTAGGACGCCCGAGCGGCCGTTCGTCGTCCTGCAGCATGTTTTCATGTTTTCTTCTGTTATTTTTCTTCTTTTTCTAGACTAACATGAACACTAACCCAATTTTAGTCTCCAAGATTTTAGTTTCCATGGTTTTCCAGGTTATCAACCAAGTAGTGGGATGCAAGTGCCACCATTACCCTCAAACCTTCACCAAACACCACCTTCAACCATACTATGAACCATACCCATCCTTTGACCCTTACTACCAGCCATATAATGACCCACCACCACCCTCCTACATTGAACCGTTTCCATATACATACCATGAGCCTAATCCTTACCCATACCCAACCGAATACCTTGATCAACCAACCATTGAACCATTCTACCAACCACATCCTTCTCCGCATCTTGCACCATTCACTCCTTGCGATGATACTGAAAGCTCCATGATGAGACAAATCTTTGAAGTGCTCATGACAAACCGGCAAGCACTTTTGCGCATGGAAGAGGACCTCCAACAATTGAGAACTCAGGCCACCTCATCACCACCACCACCTTCTCCATTACCACCTTCTTTGCCCCCGCCAGCTTCACCTCCACATTCACCATCACAAGAGGAACCAGAGTTCCCCATTGTTGAAGATGATTATGCTTTAGAGCAATTGGATTTGGAGACATTGAAGTCCATGGTGGAAGAATTATCAGGGGAAGTCGAGGAAGACCCCGATGTGGAGATAATCAAGAGGACCCTCCACCTTTACCCAGTACCGTGCTAGACACCGTGTGTGCGGAGGAAAGTTCTTTGAGTGTTGGAGTCGCTGCAGAGATTCCATCACTAGGAGGAATTGACGAGGCATGCAAGATGGAGGAAGTCATGGATTCTACCACCTCATCCCCTGTTGTTTCAAGGCAACCATTGGGACCTTTCCCATTTGCTCTTGGTCCTCATGAGTACGCTTGTCTCGAGACTGATACCCAACTCCTTACCCTTTGTGGGGAGTCGGTATTTTCTCAAGCTCAAAAGTTTTTGGAAACTAACTGATTTAAATTATGTTTTCTCTAACCCATCTTGTGAGACTTTCATCCCTCCTCACTTGATTTTGTTTGTTTTAGGGATGCTTTCTGCAGGAGCGGGTGTTGTGCTTCAAGGGACAAATTAAGGATCAAAAACACTTGGGTCCCGAAATAAGAAAGGATCATTCTCGTTGGAGTGGTTCACTTCTCATGGGATCCCGGTAGAGGTATGGAAGGCACACCATGGTGGAAGGTCCTAGATCAATTCAAGCATAAACTGCCCTGAGAGGGGCTGATCAACCGTCCAAATTAAGGACGTTAAAGCAAAGTGCTTTGTGGGAGACAACCCACCAAATTTTAATTTTGCAGCATTTCATTTTGCTTTTATATTTTATAGTTATAATTAATCACTCTATGTTTGTTAGACTTAATTTTGCATTAGGGAGTCTCATGCACGGAGTACATGACAACAACTAGCCAAATTCTGCAGCAGCACTGGCGCCCTAGCGCATACAACGCGCTCTAGCGCCCGACTGGTCCCTATCCACGCGCCCCAGCGCGCCTTTCACGCCCTAGCGCACCTGTCCGGGACGCTGCCAGTTCTGCCTCAGACGGTTTTATCTCTATACCGTTCTCTCTATTCTTTTATTGTTTGTCACTGAGGACAGTGCCTTATTCAAGTGCGGGGAGGGTGTAGAAATTGCTTTCGTGTATATCTTGCATGTATAGTTATTTTTGTTTTATTTTTCTTTATTTTATGTGTTTTGTTTGATGATTGGCTAGTTGTCTTTATAACACCCTTTGGTCTGAAATAGCTTCTACACGTGATTTTAATTCATAAATTATTGGCATATTATTCTTACATGAGTTTGAATTGTTTTTGTTATCCCTGATGGTTGTTTGGATTACCTGTGAGAATTGAGGCTTACTATGATTAAATACATCAATTGATCACTTTCTTTCTGTGAGCACACACACTTGTATTTGTTATTCCTGAATTTGCTTGATTCTTGTTTTGCATTTTATACATGTTGCATGTGATTGAGGCATAAATTTGTTTTTACATTTAAAAGCCACTTAGCCAAATAGCCAACCCATAAACAATTTCCATTTGTTTGTAGCCAATTTGAGCCTTTATCCCTTTTTTGTTACTAAACTCATTACAACCCAAAGACAGAAAAACAATGAAAAATCCCCTCTGAGAAACTAGGAGGACATGGTTTGATTATTGGGCAAGGGTCTTAAGTCTGGGGAAATTGGGCTAAATTGAGCACTGGTATAGAGTGCAAAATATTGGGATATGTTGTAAGGGTAGCTTTTGTACATAAGTGGTTCTTTGTTATTTTCTTTTCCACCTCATTTTAATTAACAAAGGAATTGAGATGAGGTATATTAAAAAAAAAAATCGAAAAATACAGAAAAATCAAGAAAAAATGTGAATTCCTGCAAATAAAGGTTGTTGGGTTCCTGGGAATTAATGTGAAAATATTTGGGAACATTGGGAATGATAATTGTAAGAATTTATGGGTTATTGATCTTGGGTATTTCTATTCTATCCATCTCTTCTCTCTCCATCTTTTCTGTAGAAATATAAGTCATCTAGGATTGATCAAACCATGAAGTCTTAGTTTTTTGGAAATTAAGTCCACTTCCCATATATGCCATACCTGTCCCAAGCCCCGTTACAACCCTGAAAAGACCTCTTGATGCACCATGTTTGTAAAAATTGCAATGTTAGGAGTATAGCAAATTTATGGAATGTAAATACTTGTGTGAATTATTCAAATTGAGTGCTAAGCCAAAACGCTGAGTGATTGAGAGAGAAACACACTGGTGAGGGCCAACTCAACCAACTTTGCATAACATGAATTGATTCTCCTAACTCATAAACTTTTCATGATGCCAACTGATAACATGTCGAGGGTATTGTATATATCTGACCAAGGTGTGCTGTTTTGAATAACTTGCTATCATATGTAGATTTTATTTTTTTTTAGGACTTAGCTTAGGTGTTAGATGTGTTAGCCAGTACTCTGAGAGATGCTTGGAATCATTGCTTTTGCATGAGGACATGCAATTGTTCAAGTGTGGGGATATTTGATAACGCGGTTTTTACCAACATTTTATATCCTTAATTTGGATGATTGTATGCAATTCTTAGCTCTATTTTGGCCTTTTATTGTATTTAATACAATTTGGAATTAATCTGAGCTTAATAGAAATAAAGGCTAAAATAACAAGTTTTAGCCACACACATTCAGATTGCCACGCACATTCAGATTGCACTCGATTATGCACTCGGAGAGCCGGATGCCATCCAGACCATGGCTGATACGAGTTTGGATGCGATCAAGAACCGCCTCTGCCTCTCGGGTTGCAGCTGGACGCTGGGAGCCAATATGCTCCCCCGCACGCTGAAGAACTACACGCTCAACCTGGAGACCAGAGCGTGGTCTCGCATCTACTTCAGCCACATGTACCCAGTCTCCCACATTTCCGAACTCACCACAGAGCAGGCTCTCCACCTCAACTGCATTATGGAGTGCCACTGGGTAGACTTGCCCACTCGTCTGCAGCGCACCATGCATCAGGCTCACCACATTGAGACCTACAGGTGCCTTCCCTTTCCCTCTCTGATCACCTCTTTGGCTATCCAGTTTTATCATGTTTTTACAATTCAAGGATGACCTTTGCACTTGATCTTGGTTATTTCGTATTTTTAGTGCAGGTCACAGGTATTATTGGAGCTCTAGACATCAGGAACTGAGCAAGAAGCGGAGCAGTGGACTTCGGAGCAAACATCGAGCGCTCCAGCGCAGGTAGCGCCCCCCAACGTGCGTGGCTCATTTAAACCAGTCACGTGCACAACGCTGGCGCTCCAGCGCCGCGCCGCAACTCTGTCACAGCAGAAACCCTAATCTGCACGAGTTGGAGGCCCAATTAGCTAGGGTTTGGAGGCTGCTCACTCTATTTAAAGAAGGCTAATGCATCAGAAACAGAGGATCTCGACACACCTTCCACTATCACTACTTTAATCCTTATTTTTCTTTCCATAGTCAGAGTTATTCGTTTTCCATTAGGATTTCCGTTTTCCTAGTTTTAGCTCTAGCTCCATCTTTACTTTCAAGCATTATTCGTCCAGCCCTTTTGGGTTTTGTAAGTTACTCTCTATTATTAATTCAGTTATTCGTTTTCTCTATCTTTCCAACTTGCATTTAATTTCCTTTAATTTCTTGTCTTTTAATTCATTGCCATGAGTAGCTAAATCCCTTGGTGGTTTATGTGGGTGTGAACATCATTTGGGTATTTGAGGCTTTGATCTTAATCTTGCATAAGTTTTCATTATCAATCCTTAACATATAATTTGAGATCTTAAGTTATGTGTTTAAACCCTTTGTCTTGGCTACTCTATTGAGTTGGCTAATCATCGGGCATATGTTTATGTATTAGTTGATTGATTGATGCATGGCATATTAGGAATCGGTAATGATTAATTAATTGGCTGATTAGTCTCTTTAATTAGATTAATGTGAATTGGCTTATATAATTGTTGAGATTGGAACTAAAGGTGAGATCTTACTAATTAATCCCATTCTAGGCAATTAACCCTTAGAATCACAACAAAGGAGTTAGATCTAACTCCGGCGTAATTAATCAACTCATGCATTCTTTTGTAGCCAATAATTGACACCCTAATGAATGTTCCACCCCCATAAACCGTTGTTTTTATTATTATTAATTTCTTTCCAATTTAATTAACTTGCACACAAAAACCCCCAATCGTGACAACCCTATCATACAACTAGTCTTGTGTATTACTCTCTTAGCCATTCCTTGTGAGAGACGACCCTGGTTTCCACTAAATTATATTAGGGGAACTTGGTTATAAAAATTAATTAAATTTATGTGTGCCACGACAGCACGCATCAGCTACATTCCACCATCACCGCCGCCGGTCTTGCTACCAAGGATTGAGCAGCTCAAAACAGGACCCAGCCAGCAGGGAATCCCCTAGATTCCATCAATGCACAGTTGACCCAGATGTAGGTCAACATGAGGGAGTACTTCGATCAGAAGTTCGCTGCTGCTGAGAGCTATCATGATCCGCGATACCTGGCCATGCAGACTCACTATGACCAGAGGATCGCTTAGATGCAGAGCGGTTTCTGATCCTACATCGACCAGCGCTTTTCCGCCGGTTATGGAGCTCCGGGACAGTCCCAGGCTCTTATTGATGTCAATGAGGACAATGACGACGATGATGATGAGGATGATGAGGCTGAGGAGGAGGACGGGGATGAGGATGATGACGGTTTAGAGGACGATTGAGTCCTCCGTAGGTCCTTTCTATACCCTTTTCTCTGTTCTTTAATTTGTTAACACTGGGGACAATGTCTCATTCAAGTGTGGGGAGGGTGTAGAAAAATTGGCTTTTGTAAATAATGGCATGTCTAACTCTTTTTCTTTTTCTTTATTTTATTTTCATGTGTTTTTAGGTAGATGGTTGGGTAGTTTTCTTTATAACACCTTTTGGTCTGAAATTGCTTTGCCCTTTGATTTTAACTCAGGAATGTTGGCATGATAATCTAATATGAGTTTGAATTGTTTGTGTTATCTCTGTTTGGTTGGTTGGATTACCTGTGAGATTTGAGTCTAAATGTGATTACATATATCAACTGATCACTTTCTTTCTGTGAGCACACACACACTTGTATTTGTTATTCCCGAATTTGCTTGATTCTTGTTTTGCATTTTATACATGTTGCATGTGATTGAGAGATAATTTTGTTTTTACATTAAAAAGCCACTTAGCCAAATAGCCAACCCATACACAATTCCCATTGTTTGTAGCCAATTTGAGCCTTTATCCCTTTCTTGTTATTAAGCTCATTACAAGCCAAAGACAGAAAAACAATGAAAAATCCCTTCTGAGAAACTAGGAGGACATGGTTTGATTATTGGGAAAAGGTCTTAAGTGTGGGGAAATTAGATTAAATTGAGCACTGGTATGTATTGTAAACTATGGGAACATACTATAAGGGTAGTCCTTGTACATAAGTGGTCTTTTGTTCCCTTCTTTTCCACCTCATTTTAATTATCAAAAGAATTGAGATGAGGTAATAATAATAATAATAAAAAATCTAAAAATACAGAAAAATCAAGAAAAAAAATGTGAATTCTGCAAATAAAGGTTGTTGGGTTCATGGGAATTAATGTGAAAATATTTGGGAACCTTGGGAATGCTAATTGTAAGAATTTATGGGTTATTGATCTTGGGTATTTCTATTCTCTCCATCTCTTCTCTCTCCATCTTTTCTGTAGTGATAGAAGTCATCTAGGATCGATCAAACCATGAAGTCTTAGTTTTTTGGAATTAAGTCCACTTCCCATATATTGCACACCTGTCCCAAGCCCCGTTACAACCCTGAAAAGACCTCTTGATGCACCATGTTTGTAGAATTGCAATGTTAGGAGTATAGCAAATTTATGGAATGTGAATACTTGTGTGAATTATTCAATTGAGTGCTTAGCCAAAACACTGAGTGATTGAGAGAAAAACACACTGGTGAGGGCCAATCAACCAACTCTGCATAACATGAACTGATTCTCCTAACTCATGTATTCCTCTTAATGCCAAATGATAACATGTTAAGGGTATTGTATAAATCTGACCAAGGTGTGATGTTTTGAATAACTTTCCATCATCTGTAGATTTTATTTTTCTTTTAGGACTTAGGTGTTAGATGTGTTAGCTAATGCTTTGCTTTGAGAGATGCTTGGAATCATTGCTTTTGCATGAGGACATGCAATTGTTCAAGTGTGGGGATATTTGATAACGTGGTTTTTACCAACATTTTATGCCCTTAATTTGGACGATTGTATGCAATTCTTTGCTCTATTTTGGCCTTTTATTGTATTTAATACAACTTGGAATTAATCTGAGCTTAATTGAAATAAAGGTTAAAATAACAAGTTTTATGATGTTTTTACAATTCAAGGATGACCTTTGCACTTGATCTTGGATATTTTGTATTTCTAGTACAGGTCACAGGTATTATTGGAGCTGTAAACATCAGGAACTGAGCAAGAAGCGGAGCAGTGGATTTCAAAACCAGCATCGAGCGCTCCAGCGCCCATAGCGCGCTCCAGCGCGCGAGGCCAACTTAAACTCGTCACGTGCACAACGCTGGCGCTCTAGCGAGCTATACGCGCCCCAGCGCAGCGTCGCAACTCCGTCACAGCAGAAACCCTATCTGCACGAGTTGGGGGCCCAAATTGATTTGGGTTTGGAGGCTGCTCATCTTATTTAAAGGAGGCCAATGCATCAGAAACAACACCTCTCAACACTACCACTTTTACATCTTTTCTTTTCCTAGTTAGAGTTATTTTTCTCTCCATTAGGATTTCCGTATTTCCTAGTTTAGCTCTAGCTCCTTCATTTACATTTCCAACGTTATTCGTCCAGCCCTTTTGGGTTTTGTAAGTTACTCTTTTAACATTAATTCAGTTATTCGTTTTCCATCTTTCCAACTTGCATTTAATTTCTTACTTTGCCCATTATTGTTAATTACTTTCTTTATTCCAATTTATTTCTTGTCTTTTTAATTCTTGCCATGAGTAACTAAGTTTCTTGGTGGTTTATGAGGGTGTGAACATCATTGGGGTAAATTGAGGCTTTGTTCTTAATCTTCCATAGTTTTCATTATCAACCCTTGGCATATAATTTGAGATCTTAAATTGTGTGTTTAATCCTTTGTCTTGGCTTACTCGATTGAGTAGGCTGATTCATTGGCATATGTTTATGTGTTAGTTGATTAATTGATGAATGGCATATTAGGATTTGGTAATGAGTAATTAATTGGCTGATTAGTCTCTTTAATTAGAATAATGTGATTGACTTTAATAATTGTTGAAAGTGGAACTAAAGGTGAGATCTCACTAATTAATCTCATTCCAGGCAATTAATCATTAGAATCACAACAAAGGAGTTAGATCTAACTCCGGCGTAATTAATCAACTCATGCATTCTTTTGTAGCCAATGATAACACCCTAATGAATGTTCCACCCCCATAAACCGCTGTTTTTATTATTTTATCCCAATTTAATTCCCTTGCATACAAAAAGCCCCCAATTGTGACAAACCGTCATACAACTAGTCTTGTGCATTACTCTCTTAGTCATTCCTTGTGAGAGACGACCCTGGTTTCCACTAAACTATATTAGGGGAACTTGGTTTTAAAGATAATTAAATTTATGGTTGACACGACAACAGCCATCACACCTCTTCAGCACCCTTTCCGGTTCGCCCCACAGCTTCACAGGGCCAGAGTCAGAGCAGAGTTAGTCAGCCTTCGGATTCGTCCCAACAGGGGGAATCTGTTTCCTCCCACCCGCAGTGCCAGACCTGCGGCAAGCTCCACTCTGGAGTTTGCCGCATGGGGACCAGAGGATGCTACAGTTGCGGCCAGGAGGGCCACAGGTACAAGGATTGCTCGGCTAGGCAGCCGACTCCTAGTGTGGGGTCCGTTCAGACAACCTTTCCAGCAGGGCAGCCATCTCAGGGTCATGCTCGTTCTTTTACATCTGCCGGCAGAGGCGGGGGTGCTGGCAAGACAGACAGTAGAGTGTCAGGAGGCAGAGGTTCAGGCTCCAGAGGATAGCCCCGTCTTTTTGCTATCACCAGACAGGATGCCCACGCATCCAATGCCGTTCTTACAGGTATCATATTAGTTAAAGGTTTTGAGGCTTTAGCGTTGTTCGATCCCGGGGCAACGCATTCCTTCATATCTGTGTTCTTCGCTTTGAGGTTCAGTAAGAGTCCTTCCGCCCTTGAGTTACCTTTCCGGGTTAGCACACCGGGAGGGGGATCGTTAGATGTAGACCGAGTTCTCAGATCATGTCCAGTTCAGGTCGGGGAGTTTCATGCAGAGGCGGATCTGATGGTTCTTGAGATGGCAGAGTTTGATGTGATTTTGGGTATGGATTGGTTAGCAGCACAGTATGCGAAGGTGGATTGTCGCGGGAAGACGGTGATTTTTTGGGTCCCGGAGCGAGAGCCGGTAGAGTTCTAGAGTAGTAGCTATACACCAGTGGATCGTCTGATATCTTCTATGAGTGCTCTACGGCTGTTGAGCAAGGGGTGCAGTGGCTATCTGGCAGTAGTGAGTGATACATCAGTGGGGCAGAGTTGTGGCAGTGACATAGTAGTAGTGCGGGAGTTTATGGATGTGTTTCCGGAGGATCTACCCGGGAAACCTCCAGTCAGAGAGGTGTAGTTCGGTTTAGACCTGGAGCCAGGAGTGAGGCCCATTTCTATACCCCCATATCGTATGGCACCGACAGAGCTTAGGGAGCTTCAGAGTTAGCTGCAGGAGTTGTTGGATAAAGGTTTCATTAGACCGAGTTCATCGCCGTGGGGAGCGCCGGTACTCTTCGTGAAGAAGAAGGACGGATCTATGAGGATGTGCATCGACTACAGGCAGCTGAACAAGGATACAGTGAAGAACAAGTACCCGTTGTCGAGGATTGACGATCTGTTCGATCAGCTGCAGGGAGCAGTGTGTTTCTCGAAGATAGATTTGAGGTCGGGATATCACCAGCTGAAGATCAGGGATGAGGATGTACCCAAGACGGCGTTTCGGACCCGCTATGGACACTTTGAGTTCCTAGTGATGTCTTTCGGGTTGACGAATGCCCCAGCTGCTTTCATGGACTTGATGAACAGAGTGTTCAAGCCATTCTTGGACCGCTTTGTAATCGTGTTCATTGATGACATCTTGGTGTACAGTAAAAGTAGGGAGGAGCATGAGGAGCATCTGAGGACGGTGTTACAGACACTGAGAGAGCATCAGTTGTATGCTAAGCTCTCGAAGTGTGAGTTCCGGTTGGATAGGGTGGCCTTCTTGGGACACGTGGTGACGAGTGAGGGTATCACGGTGGACCCGAAGAAGGTTGAGGCAGTACGTCAGTGGGCGCGGCCGACGTCAGCAGCCGAGATTCGGAGTTTCTTGGGGCTAGCATGTTACTACCGCAGGTTCGTGAAAGGTTTCTCGACGGTAGCAGTACCGTTGACTGCCCTAACGCACAAGGGTGCGAAGTTTCTATGGACGGAGAAGTGTGAGCAGAGCTTTCAGAGATTGAAGGATAGTTTGACTACAGCACCGATTTTAGTTCAGCCGTCGGGTAGTGGTGGTTTCTTGGTGTTCTGCGATGCATCTAGGGTTGGTCTGGGATGTGTGCTTATGCAGAGGGGACAGGTGATTGCTTATGCGTTCAGGCAGCTACGGAAGCATGAGCAGAACTACCCCACACATGATTTGGAGTTGGCAGCAGTGATCTTCGCCCTGAAGTCTTGGAGGCACTACCTGTATGGGGACACAGGTGAGATCTTCACGGATCACAAGAGTCTGAAGTACATCTTCGAGCAGAAGGACCTGAATCTGAGACAGAGACGGTGGTTGGAGATCCTCAGCGATTATGATTGTTCGATCAAGTATCACCCGGGGAAGGCGAACGTGGTGGCGGATGCCTTGAGTAGGAATCCTGTGGTGGAGGAGCGGAGATCACAGGGGAGTTTAGCCCACGTTGCACCAGAGAGGAGACCCATGGCAGGAGAGATCCAGAGGTTAGAGTCTGAGGGTGTATGGTTTGAGGTTGACGGATCGGGGGCGCTCTTAGCCCATATCAGTATTAGGTCGACGTTTGCAGAGCTGGTGAAGCAGCGTCAGGCAGAGGATCCGAAGTTGGTAGAGCTCAGAGAAAAGGTGCAGAAAGGGGAGTGTTCGGACTTCTCAGTGGATACAGATGGGGTGCTCAGGATTGGAGACCGGTTATGCGTGCCGGAGGTCGGGGACCTAAGGGAGACTATTTTGAGAGAGGCACATTGTACGCCTTATTCGGTTCACCCATGATCGACTAAGATGTACAGAGACCTCGAGTTGTTGTACTGGTGGCACAGCATGAAGAAGAATGTAGGTGCGTTTGTGACCAGGTGTCTGGTGTGTCAGCAAGTCAAGGCTGAGCATCAGCGCCCAACAGGGATGTTATAGGAGATTCCACTGCCAGAGTGGAAGTGGGAGAGGATAGCTATGGACTTTGTCACGGGTATTGAGGGGCTTCGACGCTATCTGGGTTATAGTGGACAGGCTCACGAAGTCAGCTCACTTCATTCCGGTGAAGACTACGTTTACGGCTACACAGTATGCTCGACTCTACATCGACAGGGTTGTCAGGTTGCATGGGGTTCCGGTTTCCATCATATCAGACAGAGGGTCACAGTTCACATCTAGGTTTTGGCGTGCTTTACATCAGGCCATAGGCACGAGGTTGGATCTTAGTACAGCTTTCCACCCGCAGACTGATGGTCAGTCGGAGCGCACGATTCAGACGTTGGAGGATATGTTGAGGGCTTGCAGTTTGGACTTTGGCGGTTCCTGGGATGAGCAGTTGCCCTTGGTTGAGTTCGCGTACAACAACAGTTACCAGGCTAGCATCCAGATGGCACCGTTTGAGGCGTTGTACGGTAGGCGTTGTCCTTCGCCTATAGGGTGGTTTGTGATAGGTGAGGTTCAGTCAGTGGGTCCAGACATGGTTCAAGAGGCTCTGGAAAAGGTAAAGGTTATCAAGGAACGCTTGGCAACAGCTCATTCTCGTCGGAAGGCATATGCAGACAAGAGGAGACGCGAATTGGAGTTCGCAGTCGGGGATCAGGTGTTTCTGCGGGTATCCCCGATGAAGGGGGTGGTACGGTTCGGTAAGCGAGGAAAGCTGAATCCACGCTACATCGGACCATATGAGATCCTGGAGAAAGTTGGTTGGGTTGCTTATCGGTTAGCTCTTCAAGCAGAGTTAGCAGCGGTTCACCCAGTCTTCCATGTGTCCATGCTGAGGAAGTACGTTCCAGATGAGTCTCACGTTCTGAGTTCACAGTCGGTACAGATAGACCAGAGTTTGGGCTATGAGGAGGAGCCAGTGGCCATCGTTGACCATCAGATCAGGAAGCTTCGTTCAAAGGAGGTACCTCTAGTCAAAGTCATCTAGAGGAATCACTCTGGAGACGAAGCAACATGGGAGACGGAGCAGTCGATGAAGGAGAAGTACCCATATCTTTTCGATCCACGAGGTAAACCTTAGTATATTTCTAGTATGCTTTTTCTTTTACGCTTAGTTTGGATTTGGGGACCAAATCCTTAAAAGGAGGGGAGATTGTGATACCCCGTATCATAGTATCCCTTAGGAAGGACTCTCTTTAGGACGCGTCAGAAACACGTCAGCAAGTTGCTGTCAGAGGGGACTCGCTAGCGAGCAGTCAGCTTCCGCTAGCGAGTAGTTGGTCGCCAGCGACCACCCGTGAGTCGCTAGCGATGGGACAAAGTCCCACATCGTACAGAACGAACGTCACAGAGTTGCTATCAGAAGGCGTTCGCCAGCGAGCAGCCAGAGCTCGCTAGCGAAGCGCTTGTCGCTAGAGAAAGTACTCTTGTCGCTAGCGACCGGTCCGAAATCCCACATCGGACGCAGCATGATGCCAGCCTGCTCTCCTCACCTATATATATGAGTAGTAGTGGAGTCCTTTTCTTCACACCTCATTCTCCCGCCCTTTTTAAGAGCAGTGCTTTTGGGCGTTCTTTTTCAGTAAAGGAACTCTGTCGGAGTGAGGTTTTGATGTCTTGGGGATACTCTGCTTGAGCAAATTCCCGACGGTGAGTAAAAAGTCGTTTTTGCCCTCTTTCTGCGTGATGGTCGTCAGCGAGTAGGAGGAGCTTGCCAGCGACCGACCCTTCGCTAGCGACATCGTAATCCGCAGCAGCAGTTCAAGTTTTGTTTTCTCTTCTTCAGGGGTCCTAATGGGTCCTTTTTGCACTTCAGGTGCGAACGCAGTGCCGCTGGCTGGAGCCGGAGCTGACGGTGCTTCCTAGTGTCAGGAATATCCAGGTGAGTGGAGGTTTTGCATGTAGTTTAGCATTTATGGCATATATATTTATGTTTGATAATTAGATGATTAGGAAAGATAATAATAAAGTTATTATGCATGTGTTTGTGTGTAGAGTAGTGGTAGAATTAGTAACATGTTAGGTGGTTAGAGTAGAATAGTAGAGACTTATGTTTTATGCTAGCTATGTATATGAGATGCTGATTGGTTGGCTGTTTACTGCTTTATGATATGACATGTGATATAAAACAGATAAATAAGACTATAAACAGAATTCATGACAAGTATGATTGCTAGTGTGAGTAATGTGCTGACTGTCTAGAGTAGTTACGCCACCCCTGATTAGTATACGTCAGACGCTATGGCCGGTGGTCAGTCCCGGTATCTTAGTATGGTTTACTAATTAGCGGTGAGTCGCCCGAGCCCGCTAAGTACGTTCCGATCCCGGTTATCGGACGACCTGGTTACAGATACAGATGTGCCCCACGAGATTCAGTTATGAGTAAACTCATGCCGCGCGCTGAGTCTGATTTGATTATGCCCATGCTGAGCGCTGGGTGACAGATTACAGATAGAGCATACAGTAAAGGGGCTTGGTATGCAGGCTTTAGTGTGACAGCTAGACAGGATATTGTTTGTATGATTAATAACATGCTAGTTCGTGATATATGTGTTATGAATGTTGCATTGCATGCATATTCCCCATCACTGAGTCGATGACTCACCCCTCATCAACCATATTTCAGAGTACGATCCCGCAACCGACGAGGAGTCGTTGATCCACTAGAGGTCGTTCAGCTGTCATCTTGGGTGAGCTCCGCTTCGATCGTGGAGTCCTTAGTTATTGTTTTATATTTATTCCAGTTATTAGTTTAATAGACGTTTCAGTTTCAGTTGTAATAGTTGCTCCAGACTTTAGAGGCAGGTTACCTCTTGTTTACGTTTCAGATATTTTCAGTATTCTCAGCAGTTAAACAGTTATACGGTTATTCAGTTTTACCAGTTATACCAGTTATTTACAGTTATCAGTTAATAGTTATTTTCATTTAATCCAGTTTATTTAAAGAGTTTATGCATACGTTAGCATGTTCGTTGGGATAGTACCCTTCGCACGGACACCCCTAAGTAGCGGGGTGTTACAAAAACTCCTTTCCTTAATGGAAATCTCCTTGAGGATGTGTACATGACACAACCCGAAGGGTTTGACATTGGAGATAATACTGCAAAAGTATGCAAGTTACAGCGATCAATCTATGGATTGAAGCAAGCTTCTAGAAGTTGGAATCTTCGTTTTGACGAAACTGTAAGACAGTTTGGATTCGTCAAGAATGAAGATGAACCTTGTGTTTACAAGAAGGTTAGTGGGAGCACAGTTGCATTTCTGGTAATGTATGTGGATGACATACTACTCATTGTAAATGATGCCCTAACATTACAGTCTATTAAGACTTGGCTTGGGAACTGTTTTTCAATGAAGGAATTAGGCGAAGCAACTTATATATTGGGTGTAAAGATCTATAGAGATAGATCAAATAGATTGCTTGGTCTGAGCCGGAGTACATACATAGATAAAGTGTTGAAACACTTTAAGATGCATGATTCAAAGAAAGGGTTCTTGCCTATGTCACATGGTGTGACACTCTCAAAGGCTCAATGTCCCCTTTCTTATGCCGATAGAGATCGGATGAGTAAGATTCCATATGCATCTGCAATTGGATCTATCATGTATGCTATGTTATGTACACGACTAGATGTCTCATATGCTTTGAGCATGACGAGCAGATACCAGTCAGATCCCAGTGATAGTCACTGGACAGCCGTCAAGAATATCCTTAAGTACTTGAGATGAACTAAGGATTCATTCTTTGTATATGGCGGTGAGGAAGAGCTTGTTGTAAAGGGTTACATTGACGCTAGCTTCCAAACCGATAAAGATGATTCCAAATCGCAATCAGGTTATGTGTTTTGTCTTAATGGCGGGGCTGTGAGCTGGAAAAGTTCAAAGCAGGAGACAGTCGTCGATTTTACTACAGAGACCGAGTATGTTGCTAGCAGTAATGCAGCAAAAGCGATTGTTTGGATCAGAAAGTTCATTTCTGAACTTGGTGTGGTTCTGTGCATTGAGGACCCAATAGCTCTCTATTGTGACAACAATTGAGCCATTGCACAGGCTAAGGAACCTAGATCTCACTAGCAATCCAAACACATACTCAAGTGCTATCATCTTATTCGAGAGATTATCGATAGAGGAGATGTAAAGATATGTAGAGTGCCAACTGATGATAACATCGCTGACCCACTGACCAAGCAACTTCCTCAGCGGAAGCATGATGGGCATACTAGGTCATTAGGCATTAGAGATATGCCAGATTGGCTCTAGTGCAAGTGGGAGATTGTTGGTGTATGCCCTAGAGGGCCAATCATAATTGCGTTTTTATTATGATGTTATGCATTTTATTTTATATATTTATATATACATGAGGCATTATTTTCATTAATTGTTTATTTATTTTAATAAACATTATGATGTCCTTAGAATGGAATATAGATTAGGTACATAACCTGATAGTGAGACTCCATTCTTAAATGTCCCTAGTCAAGTATTACTGTAAACAACAGGACAACAGTAATACGTTGAGACTAGTATGTGTATGGACTGATAACCTTTTCTCATAGGTTATGGATATGTGATATCAAGTCTGCACATAGGTATATATGGTGATATATATTGGACTGACCCGCGTTGAGAACACTACATGGGTAGTAATGTGAATGTCATAAGTGATTCTCAAAGTGATGATGGTACATGTAGTCCTTCGACTTGAAGTTATTGCAATCCGCTACATGAGAAACTGTATGTTTTAATATCGTCAAACGTTATCCGTAACAGGATAATTATAAAGTCGATTATTGGATATATCGTGAATCATGTATACAGATGTGAGTAACGTAGATAGGATTTGTCCCTCTCACATTACGAGAGATATATCTGTGGGCCCCTTGATGAGTAGGACTGGGTAAATGCATGTCTGTGCTGAAATGAATTAATGTGTGACATTAATCTCATTTAATTTTATCAGTCTACTCGGTAATCAAGAAACTAACGATTTAACTATACAAGATGAATAATTCCATGCTTGTGTTAAATCTAGATATTTGGACAAAGGGATTGAATTGTACAATAACATTGATCACGTAAAGGTTATGTCAAACCGTTGAATTTCTTATAACTTGGGTAACAGTGATGTGTTGCTAGATACCGCTCATTGTTTATATTATTAAATAATATTTAATAATATTGCCAACGTTATGAGAACCTATAGGGTCACACACTAAAGCAGTTTTAAATTGATGCTTAATTAGATTAAATTAGTGTGACTAATTTAATTGCATTGAGCTTACATCAGATGGGCCCAATAAGGCACAAACTAGGTCTAAGTTTTCTATGAGATGAGAGTGGAGTGTTGGCTATAAATAGCAACACATATGAGCCTAGCCTTAGACACAAGAATTTTGAATTCACACACTCTCACTCAAAGAAGGCTAATCCTTGTTTTCTCTGAAATTCACTACTAGCATAATGAGTCTCAGAGGAGCATCAAGGTGGACGTGTGACGGCCACAGCTGCTGTGTGAACTTCTAAAGGCCGCCGCTGCTACTGCGTCGGAAGGATTGACATAGCTTATTTCTTGTAGTTGTCACGCTTCAACAGGTATATCAAATATGATTTATGATATTTCACAAAGGTCTATGGGAGGGAATTGCATGTAAAATTTTTGTTTTCCGCTGCTTCTATATGCATGATTTCCCAACAGAAATAACTAGCAAAGCTAGGATAAACAAATAAAGCTCACTCTTTTAAGAATTACAACCTTTACCCAAATAAAAATAAGAACTTGAGGTTTAGAGGTTGAAGATGAAGAGAAATTAGGATTCAATTCGACAAAGTTTTGGCACTTGTAATCTTGGGTAGTCTCTTGAATTCTTGGGCATTGAGGTCTTGTATTTATAGGGAAAACACAAGCTCAATTTCGAAATTTGCTTGCTTGATCTCCACCCTTGATTTGAATTTGTAATCTTTTGATCCAATTGTGAGAATTCCTTGATATGATTTGAAATTTGATCTTCCAAAAATAGAAAAAACAAATAAGAGTGAGTTTTATCTTGGCCATTGATTCAAATAATTCCCTTTAATCCAAAGGTTATTATTTGATCTTAATATGGAAACTTTGTAACCAAGTATATGAAATAAGGAAACTTCATCTTGGCCCTTGAATTTGAATTTGTGCCTTGATCTTGTGGTGTGCATTGCTTCATCAAATTTTCACAAAATCTTGCAAAATAGCAAGCTTGTTTGCGCCACCTTGGAGTGAGAAAAGGCTAGGGTTTTTAGCTTTACCTGCTCCACAAGTGTGCCTCCATGTTGGTACGAATTAGGATTTCACAATTTCTTATTTTTTGAAAATCCTAAAACACCAAACATGGTCTTCTAGGGAATCTTTTGAAGGTTGATTCTTGAATCTTGAATATTCTTGAATCTTGTATCTTGAGGCTTGAGATTCTTCTAGAAACTTGAGATTCTTCGGGATCTTGATAGAATCTTCGGGAATCTTCTGGAATCTTCACGGAATCTTTGGAAATCATCTAGACTTGAAATTCTTGATAGAATCTTCTGAGGTCTTCTAACTTCGTGTAGAATCTTCAACAGAATCTTCTGGGAATCTTGTAGATTCAAATAGAATCTTTAGGAGGCTCACAGAATCTTTTTAAAGTGTCCGTAAAAATATTCTGTTACTTAAATGCAAAATATATTCTAGAATAAATTCTAGATAATTATTTTTATTTAATAATTTGCATTTAATTCTCCATGCAAGGTCTTTATAGATTTCCTACACACATATATATTTTCGAAAATAATATATAATAATATGTAAAATAGAGATTTGATTTTGATTCCCTATTTTATATATAATTTTCGAAATATATGTATATATATATACTATGCATCAATATTTAAATAGAGATATTTGATAAAGAAGATTCTCTATTTAATTTCATCTTTTTTCCATAATTAACTTTTAGGAAATCATAGAGTCTTCCAACCAAACTTTCCTTATTTAGAAAAGCTTTGACTTGGTCTTCAAAAATTAGAATAACTTGTATTCCAAGCATGTATCTTTGCGCACTTTTTGGTCTAATTGTAGTCAAGATGTGTCTTTTTATTTTGTCAAATAAATTAGATCCTAAAACACACTTAACAAACCATTAGTCCAACCAAATTAAAACATTTATTTTAATTTAGAATTTTATCATTCAAAACCTTTAGTGATGAGGTAAAGGGTTCTTGGAGCTAACAGCATGCACCAATCCAATGTTTCAGACAAGAATTCAAGCAAGTTCTAGCATATCTGAACATAGAGAAAGAGAGAGAGAGGGAGATGCTTTAAAATAATGCCTAAAAAAACCAAATATTTTTACACTTTCAACTACACAGCAACGAAAACAGGGCCTCTCCTTTAACATCCCAAGATGTTAACTATGCCATGGACATATTTAACTCTTGACATGTTACTAAAACCCGAAAAACCCAAGTTTTTTTTTTTTTTGTAATAGGTAACATACATATATACGTAACACAAACCCTATATAACATATAACATAACCCCAATATCATGAATAATTTGCAATATTGAAACTCAAGAGTCGTGACCATGAATGTAAGCAAGATTAAAATTTCCTGGATAAGCATCTAGTACAGTAAAGCATCAGGGTATAATAAAACAAGGCCTGAACATATTGGCCATAAATCTTTTATATGAAAATATATACATAAATACATCATGGAAGTCCAATGAATGACAAGGTCCTGAACAAAATACATATAACCAAGACTAGGAGCTGCCGATACAGATTTGAACAGAGAATCACAGGTCTAGAACATACAAAATGCCTCGGGTAGAGATATACAAACATCCGTCCAACAGAAAAATATACAGTAATCCAAAAGGATCCCTCTACGGGGTACAACCCCTAAAACAAGATAATTGAAACAGATCCAAGGTTATTGATCAGCTGCACAACGAACTTCCGTGGCACAAGCGGTATCTTCTCCTCATCATCGTCCCTCGCCGTCTCAACTTACAACGGGTCGTGCGGCGGGAGATGTTGATCCTGGTGTCCGGGGACATGATTCAATTCCTGATCTGATTCTAACCCCTCTGAGTCCTCGCCCGACAGCACTACGGCGACAACAGGAACCATCTGCTCATCCTCGATGTCCTCCTGTTTCGGATCCGACTCGTCGGACTCCGGGGCTGGTGGTGGCACGGGTACATATTCTTGAGCGAGAGCGGGGTAGCTCACAATAAGCTCCGGGACAGAGAAACGATGTACCCCGGGTGTGGTGGATGCTACGGTCACTGCGCCAGTTGCCGACGTGTAGCTGAACCAGACATAGCCGACCGCCTCATGATGTGGAGGGGGCGACGGTGGCTGCTCCATCTAGAGTCGATAAATCAAAGGGAGAGCGTAAGACAAAGTTGTCTTAGTGAGTCACACTGAGCACGTGGGCCTACGCGCTCGATTACATCGATTCCAGCCAGTCAAAGTAACACTTGAGGAAAAACAACATTTCATTTTCTCAAATATGTTAAGTCCTTATTTTGACTGGAACAAAAATTTTACTGGCCTATTTCTAAGGGAACCTAAAGGTTTGTGCTATGTTCTCGTAGTCCCTCACAACCTATATGTAAAGCTCACTCTCTTGGATATCACAACATAATCAAAAACATTTATACTCCATGCCAACACAACAGAGCGAGCAAAATCGCAGCAATAAAGCCATCAAAAGTTCTCAATGTCATACCATAATATTTCAACCCTATATCAAATATCCCATAATCATAAACATGCATCTTTTCATAACAATTCACTTACTATCATTATCTTTTAGTAAACACCATAACATCCTCTCAATCACATATATGTAGCGCAGTACTTAATCAATCAAACATCATATGAACTACCAAATTACACCCAACTCCTAGGTAGTTTTTCAAGAGCTCGCAGCCTCACCATACTACACCCAACCCCTAGGTTCTTGGCTGTCCTCACGGAGATACCATAATTCACCCGACCCCTAGGTATCCGGAGGATTCATCCGGTCGTACCATAATACACCCGTCTCCTAGGTAGCCAAGATTCTATCCGTAGTACCATAATACACCCGCCCCCCTAGGTATACGGTAGAATAATACTTCAGTATGCACAATCAATATCTCGTCATAAAAATGACAGCATTTCTATCATCATGCATCTCTAACATTAACATATATTTTCATGAATATGTGCTAAACCACTTTGATTTCAATCAAAGGAATGCACTTCACATATATCATAAAATACTTTAATCATATAACACATTTATTCAACGTATTTCATCAACTCATCTCAATTAATCATCAACTTTACCACATATTACAACCTTCACATCACATCATTCACAGATTTATCTCAAAGGTTTATGATTTTATTCTTGCTATCACGTCATGCATCGTATAGAAAGAAACCTTATAACATGTTTCCATCACATTATATCAATGGGCATCATCATCATTTCAAAATTCAAGCGCAAGGCTTTCTTTACATTAGTATATCATAGCTCATAAAACTTTACACCAACAACCTAATATTCACCTTCCTTGATTCAGCTTATTTACAAAATCATGCAACATCAATGCATAGACATTGATCACATAGTTTGCATTTACTTCACAAAATCATAACACAACATAACCTTCCTTCATTATCACCATAGGGGTGTCACAGGTCTCAATATGCTACCCCAATTAGGTTTCGTAGGAAAGTTTTATCATTTACTCATGCTTATACATTTACGGGTACTAGACTTCCTAACACAAGCTCAATGCTTGCCTTTGGATGTCAAAAGATGCACAACTTCACAATTCAACACTTCAATACATGCACACACTGTAACTTAATCTTTTCTTAGCACTACTAACGCATCTCATCAATCACACCATAGTTCATGTAGGAGGGCTTGCAATAGGTTCACATCATGTTATTTTCGACACGCTTTATATATGGAAACACTTATATTAACTCATATATGACAGCACTTGTATTAACTCATTACACAAGCATGTTATCCATATTTAGTCTCAATCAAGAAAATTCATTTCGTAGGACTAATCAACAACACCAATTCATATTACATAGCTTGATTATTATCATCAATTTACATCGCAGCCCACAAATATAAATTTCACAAGATGCACAATTTCAACGTCTCATCATCACAATCTAGTGGTCATTTATCATATATCTCAGAAATTCACAATTACATGGCACATAGTAACATATTACGTTGCCTTGGATGCTGCCACATACATGTCACAACCTCATAAACTTTGCAACCCCAAACTCACAAAATAGCACACATAATTTCCAAAAGCTTGTTTGACGCATCTAAACAATTCAGTTTATAATCCACACTTATTTATACAACATAAGCTTTCTTAAACGAATAGGTTTCATCAGCATATTGAAATAGCAATAATTGTATTGATTATTTCCCTCTTGTATGCATGTAATTTGACTACTTTTGAGATGAATGAGCTACTTTTGCATCATATTAGGCATTTGGTACTTGATTGGAACTTTGTGCATTTTCTCAGCATTTCGTGCTTTGTGACACTATTCTGTAATTTGCCTATAACTTGAGTTCTAGAAATTGGAATTTTGTGTTCTTTGTCTTGTTGGAAAGCTTAGACACAAGTCTACAAAGTTGATGAAGAACTAGAAAGCTGATTCAGACCACAAGGATTCCAAATTGGAGCTTCAAGTTGAGTCAATCTTGCTGCAGCATTCTGGACAGCAATCCTGGACAGCAAGTGTTGCAGAAGCCATAGCTAGAGCTACAGATGTTGAAATCACTCCATTTCAGTTGAATTGGAAAGCTAAGGCCCAAGGCTTCATTTCATCTACAGAGCTCGAAAGCAATTGAAGTCTCTAATAAGCTCAAAAGTTGACTCGAAGTTGCTGCAGCGAATGTGACAGCAATCTGGAGCAGCAGTCAGTATTTTGCTTATATCTGGAGCTATACTTACTGGAATTGGATGATCTTGGTGGCTATGGAAATCTAAGACATAGAGCTACAACTTTGCTTCAAGACTCGAGGGCATAATCATTCATTATAGGCTTCAGATATTGGCTGCAATATCTCGGGCAGGAGCTTAGCCTTGCTGTGTTGCCTTAAGTGTCATAATTTTGTGCATTGTCCATTGTACCCTTGCCTTATGTGTTGTAATTGTTTAGTGTATGGGCTTTTTAGACATTTCCACCTTCTTTTATGTCTATTTAAGTCCTACATCAGACTTGGAGGGGACACTTGACATTCATTTTTTACAATTCAAGTTTTAGAATTACATTTTCTCTCTAGTTTCTCTCATTTTCGTTTTTCTCTCTTCTCCCATTTTCTTCTTGCTGATTTCTCCATGATCATGGAGAACTAAGCTCATAGCTAGCTTGAGGATGGAGGATTGTAAAAGATATTGAGATTAGCTATGTGATTGAGGTATTCTTGCATTTCTTTCATGATTCATTCAAGAATTTCGAATTCTCTCTTCTCACCTCTTCTTGATTTATGATTCAAGAATTATGAAGATTCTCTAATTCAAGAATTATGAAGATTCTCTAATTCTTGATCTGAATTCAGATTTGAATTTGGATTTGAAATTCAATTTAATTCTTGAAAGGATCATGAGAGGATAATGAATCAATGATATATGCTTTACAATTCGAATTCCTTGAGCTAGTGTCTTCTACCTATTTGATTAAAATCCTGTTAGCATTTTCTAATTTCTGAAATTTGATGCTAAAATCCCCAAACCTAACCTTGCATAATCACTCTTCACTTCTTGAATTCCTTGGGAAAACGACCTAGGTATTCCACTTGTCTACAAGTTATCTAGTTTTTAATTTGATTCAATTCGGCAATTGATCAAATTTTGGTGCCGTTGCCAGGCAATTCAATGGTGTTTAGTGATTATGTTGTGAATATGTGAATAGCTTGACATTTGAAAATCAAAATTAAATTGCATCAGTTGCTGTTTTCATTGCTGTTTTCATTTCTGCATTTCGGTTTGCAATTCTGCATAGCATTCTGCATAATTACATCTGGTCTGCATATTAATTCTGTACTGCTAATTTCTGTATCATATTACATTCTGCATCATTCTGCATATTGCATTTTTAATTCAGTTTTCGTTTCATTTCGCTTACTGCATTCTGCTTAGTGCATTTTAATTCTGCATATTGCATAAATTCTGTTCTGTTCTGCATGATAGTGTATTGCATAGTTCAGTTTCGCATTTGGTATCATAAAGTCTATAGCATTCATTTTTCATTAGTCTTAATTTCCACTTAGTTTCATTCTGATAAAGCATTTTGATATAGGTTTCTGAGTCATACCTGCATCAATTTGGAAGCTTTCTGCATCACATCATACTTGCATTAGCAGAACAAGAACAAGATAAAAAGAAAAAAAAAATAGAAAGCATATAGCAGTAGCATATAGCAGTAGTATAGCAATAGCATTCATAGCATTCATAGCATTCATAGCATTCATAACATTCATAACATATAATAGTAGCATATACTTTTAATATATAGTAGGAACATATATCATCATATATAGGAATACATTAGCATGCATATCAGCAAATATAGCAGCATAGCATTGCAGCAGCATAGTCATTGCAGCAGCATAATGTTACTTGCATTGTAAGTTTTTGTTGCATTTGTCATTCTAGTGCTTAATTCTAGCTTATATTAGTTACATTTGGTTATATGTGTTGATTACATTTGGTCATAACTTGGATTTGGAAAATTGAACTGTCTTGCGGCTTAGACTAAATTGGAAGTTGAGTGAATTGTGCTTTTTACCTATAAAATCAAGATTTAGGTCCAAAAACTTCACCGTTTCACCGATCTAACACTTGATTCTATAGGGAAACGGCATTCTGGAAATAACTCAATCCTTAGATGGATTGAGCCCCCCCTCCGTTTCGCCAAATTCCTTCGTTTACTAGGTGTTTCGGGCACTTTTCGGTTCCGACAGGATACATTCGGTATTTCTGCAATTGTTTTTTGTGCTCCGATTGACCCGAAACTTGGTACCTTGAAGGAAAACGACCTAACGAGCAATACTCACCGCTACGTTGTGGTGCAGGCCCTTTTTTGGCCAAATTCCATCGTTTAGACCACTTTTTTAGTTTTTTAAGATTTTTCTTTGCATTTTTTGATTTAGAATAGGTGTTAGAATTTAACCTAAGTGGTCCCATAATTTTTAATAATCATTTGATAGGGTTTCTGATTTTTCTAGAATTATTTTTAGCATTTTAGGTGTTAGTTAGTGTATTACTTGTGTTACAAGTCATCCTTTGCATTGTTACTTGTTTCTGCCATCATTATGTATGATCACTAGATCTCACACTGGTTCTGATTTAGCAGATTTTGATCCTGAGATTGATAGGACTCTTAGGTTGATTAGAGCTAGGAGGAGACTATCATTTGGTATTAGTACTGATTTTCCTCCTAACACTAACCCTAATCCTTGTTCTAGTGTTTCTGGTGATCATAATTGTGCTGCAGGATTAGGTGATATGGCTGAGAGGACTCTTAAGGAGTTGGCTTCTCCTGATGTGAATTACCAAGCTTTGGCAATTCTGTATCCTCAACTGGATGCAGATTTTGAGCTGAAGTCTGGTCTTATACACTTGCTGCCAAAGTTCTGTGGTTTGGCAGGGGAAGATCCTCACAAGCATTTGAAAGAGTTCCATGTGGTCTGTTCTACCATGAGACCACAAGGTGTTGAGGAGTATCAGATTAAGCTGAGAGCATTTCCCTTCTCACTGGATGGTGCAGCAAAGGATTGGTTATATTACTTGCATCCGGGAATTGTGACTAATTGGCAAGATATGAAGAGACTTTTCCTGGAGAAATTCTTTCCTGCATCAAGAACAGCTTCAATCAGAAAGATATTAGTGGGATTAGGCAGCAGGGTGGTGAGACTCTCCATGAGTACTGGAGAGATTTAAGAAGTTGTGTGCAAGCTGCCCTCATCACCAGATTAGTGACCAGCTGCTGATTCAGTATTTCTATGAGGGGTTGCAGGCCATGGATAGGAGTATGATTGATGCTGCCTCAGGTGGTGCCTTGGTGGATAAGACACCCACTGCAGCAAGAAACTTGATAGAGAACATGGCTGCCAATGGTCAACAGTTTGGTACAAGAGCAACCAGTTGCAGAAGTGTTAATGAGGTCCAATATTCAGAGGCAAATCAGAGGATGGAGCATAGGATGGATGAGCTCACAAGCCTCGTGAGACAATTGGCCCTTGCAAATACACAGAAGCAACATCAGGTAGCAGCTGTTATGTGTGGCATTTGTTCTATGGTGGATCATTCTACAGATCAATGCCCCACATTGCAAGAAAACAGTGAGATGGTGGCTGGAGTCTTTCCTGGCACACCTTTCCAGCAGCACCACCACCAACAGAACCACAACCCATACTCTCAGACATACAATCCTGGATGGAGGGATCACCCAAATCTGAGATATGGCAGTGGTCACCCCCCTCCATACCAGCAGCAGCAGAGTTTTAATAGAGGTGGAGGCAATAGTGGTTTTGTGCAGCAGCAGAAATCAGATTTCAGGCCACACACCAGCAACCAAATACCATCTGTACCTTCTTCCTCACCTGAGCCATCTTTGGCAGATTTGGTTAAGCAAATGGCAGCTAACAACCTTCAGTCTCAGCAAAGAACAGGTTCGACTATCCAAAGTATGCAGCAAAGAATGGATGCAACCATCCAAAGTTTGCAAACCCAGATTGGACAGTTAGCCACCACTATTGGTGAGTTGAAGAATCAGGGATCGGGTAAACTGCCTTCTCAAGGAGTAAGTCCGGGTAATGTTAGCGCCATTACACTCAGAGGTGGAAAGGTACTTGCTGCACCAGAGTTAGAGCAAGCTGCTGCAGATTCAGATTTTGTGCAGAATAATATTGCAGATCCAGAAAATTCAGCAGCAGCAGAAAATAAAAAGAAAAAGGTTGTTGATGATCCCTCTTCCATTCCTTCTTCTATCCCTCTCCCATTCCCAAACAGGGTCACTCAATCAAGGAAGATAGCAGATTTTGAATTGCAGAAGGAAATATTGGAGACATTTAGGAAGGTTGAGGTGAATATACCTCTCCTAGATGTCATCAAGCAGATTCCTAAATATGCAAAGTTTCTTAAGGATTTGTGCACACAGAAAAGGAAGTTGAAGGGTAATGAAAGGGTGAACATGGGCAGAAATGTGTCATCTATCATTCAGCCCAGTTTACCAATTAAATGCAAAGACCCGGGTACTTTCACCGTCTCATGCATCATTGGTGACAAGACTTTTGATCGTTCCATGCTAGACCTTGGGGCAGCAATCAATGTTATGCCCAGATCTATCTATGAGTCATTGCACATTGGAGAGCTTAAGGCATCAGGGATTGTGATCCAGTTAGCAGATAGGAGCATTCGACATCCCGATGGCATGCTGGAGGTCGTTTTGGTTGGGGTAAAAAGTCTTATTTTCCCTGCTGATTTTTATGTTTTAGATGTCCAGCATGATGAGCACACACCACCACCACTGATATTGGGTAGGCCATTTTTGAAAACTGTCAGGACAAAAATTGATGTGCATACTGGTACCATATCGATGGAGTGTGGTGATATTATTGTGCATTTTAATCTCCATGATGCCATGAGATATCCTGCTGAGGAGCATTCTGTCTATCATGTTGATATCATTGATACCTTAGTTGATAGGATACATCCTGATTTCTCTGATTCTGTGTTGCATGATGATTCTGTTGATTCTTCTCTTGTGTCTGTTGATATTCATTCTGATGATGATGACTCTGATTCTGATCTTCATACTGTGCTTATGCATTCTGAGCATTCTGAGAGTGTAGATTCTGAGATGCATCTTGAGTCTGTGCATTCTGACACGCACTCTGATATACATCCTGTCATGCATTCTGTCATACATTCTGATTTGTCCATGCATTCTGATACAACTGTTATTTCACCTCATGCTGCTGGTTCATATTCTGAATCAGCAGTAGCTACTGACGCTTCCTTTGCAGATTCTTCTCTTGTGTCTGTTGTTGCAGGTGCTGATACCACTGCACCCACTTTGGAATTGAAGCCGCTGCCTGATCATTTGAAATATGCATTCTTGGAGCCTAATGAGCAGCGACTGATCATCATTGCTAGGGATTTACTCCCTGACCAAGAGGAGAGATTATTGAGCATAGTGAAGCAGAACATGAGGGCTATTGGCTGGACACTTGCAGACATTCCTGGGATTAGCCCCTCCACTTGTATGCATCGTATTCAGTTGGAGGAGGGGGCTAAACCAGTGAGGCAGCCCCAAAGGCGGCTCAACCCCTTGATCCTGGATGTGGTGAAAAAGGAGGTGAGCAAGTTATTGGCTGCTGGCATCATCTATCCGAACTCGGATAGCAAGTGGGTTAGCCCGGTACAGGTTGTTCCGAAGAAGAGTGGGATCACAGTGCAGAAAAATGACAAAAATGAGTTGATCCCCACTCGACTACAGAATAGCTGGAGAGTCTGCATCGATTACAGGAAGCTGAACCAGGCCACTAGGAAGGATCACTTCCCGCTGCCATTCATTGATCAGATGTTGGAGAGGCTAGCTGGCCAGTCCCATTACTGCTTCTTGGACGGGTTTTCAGGTTACTTTCATATACATATCGCTCCAGAGGATCAGGAGAAGACCACATTCACCTGCCCATTTGGCACATTTGCGTACCGTCGGATGCCTTTCGGTCTATGCAATGCCCCAGGTACATTTCAGAGATGCATGGTGAGTATATTTTCTGATTTCTTAAAGGATTGTATGGAGGTATTCATGGACGACTTCACTGTTTACGGTTCCTATTTTGATGCATGTTTGGATAGCCTTACTAGAGTGTTGCATAGATGTGTCGAATCGCACCTTGTACTGAATTTTGAAAAATGTCATTTTATGGTTAGGCAAGGTGTGGTTCTTGGACACATTATCTCTAGTGATGGTATTGCTGTTGATAGAGCTAAGATTAATGTTATTGCCTCTCTGCCTTACCCCGCCTCCGTGCGGGAAGTCCGTTCTTTCCTTGGACATGCAGGTTTTTATAGGCGTTTCATCCAGGACTTCCGCAGCATTGCCCTCCCGCTGTCCAGATTGTTGCAGAAGGATGCAGAGTTCCGTTTTGATGATGACTGCAGGAAGGCATTCGATCAGCTCAAAGGGCGGTTGACCTCCGCACCTTTTTTGATTCCACCTGATTGGAGGTCCCCCTTTGAGTTGATGTGTGATGCCTCCAACTATGCAGTTGGAGCTGTACTTGCTCAGAGGGTCGGGAAGGCTTCCCATGTGATAGCCTATGCTTCCCGCACCCTTGACTCCGCCCAAGCCAATTACACCACTACGGAGAAGGAGCTGTTGGCCATTGTGTTTGCCTTGGACAAGTTCCGCGCTTACTTACTGGGTACTAAAGTGACTGTATTCTCTGATCATGCAGCGCTTAAGTACCTACTAAGAAAGCCGGATGCTAAGCCAAGGCTCATCAGATGGATGCTACTATTGCAGGAGTTTGATCTAGAGATCCGGGATAGAAGTGGAGTTGAGAATCTTGTAGCAGATCACCTCAGTCGCATTTCTCAGGCACCAGAGCCTCATCCCATCCATGATTCATTTCCTAATGAGCAGCTCTTATAGGTTGATGTGGGTAAGGACCCTTGGTATGCTGATTTAGTTAACTATCTAGTTGCTTCGTAGTTACCTGCTCACTTATCTAGGCACCAGATAGTTAAACTAAAGAGCGATGCCAAGTTTTATCTTTGGGATGATCCTTATCTTTGGCGGATGTGTAGTGATCAGGTTATCAGGCGGTGTGTGCATGAGCATGAGGTTCCCTCTGTTCTGCGCTTTTGTCACACACTTGCGTGTGGCGGCCACTTTGGCCCGCAACGCACTGCCAGGAGAGTTTTGGACTCTGGGCTGTATTGGCCCACTTTATTTCGCAATTCTTACACCTTTCGTAAGAGTTGTGAGCGCTGCCAGAAAACGGGAAACATTTCCCGTAGGCATGAGATGCCCCAGCAGCCCATACTATTCTGTGAGATTTTTGATCTATGGGGTATCGACTTTATGGGGCCATTCCCCATTTCTTTTGGTCTCTCTTATATACTTGTGGCTGTTGATTATGTCTCTCGATGGGTGGAGGCTAAGGCCACCCGAACTGATGATTCTCATGTTGTTGTGGATTTTGTCAGATCTCAGATTTTTTGCAGGTTCGGGTTGCCGCGTGCCATTATCAGTGATCAGGGGAGCCATTTCTGTAATAGGAATATGGCGGCTCTCTTGAAGAAGTATGGGGTGACGCACAAGGTTTCTACTCCCTATCATCCGCAAACAAATGGCCAAGCGGAAGTGTCAAATAGGGAGTTGAAACACATCTTGGAGAAGACGGTGCAGCCCAACAAGAAAGATTGGAGCAAGAGACTTGATGATGCTCTGTGGGCATACCGCACCGCCTACAAGACACCTTTGGGGATGTCCCCCTATAGGGTTGTCTTTGGTAAGGCGTGCGACCTTCCTGTGGAGATTGAGCATCGAGCATATTGGGCGGTGAAGAGTTGCAACCCTGATTTGTCCCAAGCCGGCCCACACAGGAAGTTCCAACTTCAAGAGTTGGAAGAGATACGCTTGGAGGCATATGAGAACTCCCGCAGTTACAAGGAAAAGACCAAACTCATCCATGACAAGATGTTAGTGCGGAAGGAGTTCTCCATTGGGCAAAAAGTTCTACTCTACAACTCTCGCGTCAAACTCTTCACTGGTAAGCTTCGCTCCCGTTGGCAAGGTCCTTTTATTGTGCAACATGTGTTTCCCTTTGGTGCTATACAAGTTTTGGATCCCGGGACGGGAAAGATGTTCACAGTAAATGGTCACCGCTTGAAACCATTTCATGAGGAGATCCCCCAGGAGGACATTGAGGAGACCCACCTCCTTCCAGCCACTTATACTTGATAGTGAAGTTTCTCCCCCTTCTTTCTTCTTTTCTAGTTTCTATTTGCATTAGTTGAGTAGGTTGTTTGTTGTTGCATTGTAGATTTCATCCTAGTCATTAGTTAGGTTGTTGCTTGCCTTTCTTGATTGATTTGGAAGTGTTGTACTTGAGACTTGCATCATTTTCTTAGGTGGTTAGAGTTCCGACATAATTGCATTTCACTTTGTTCTTCTTGATACTTGCTTGGTGATTGATCTTATTGTGCATAGATGATTTGTCTTTGGACACTTACCTTGTGAGTTTTGGGCCTTTCATTGGGTGGCCACATTCCATGCCATTCCATTCTTGTTGTGTGCTTCTCTTGTGGACTTTGTCATTCTTGGGTTTGCCTTGACTCTTCATTGAGATTACATTTTCATATGCATTCTTGAGTGTGATGGAGGCACTTTTCTTCTTGAGTCCACGGCCATATTGCCTACCCTATACATTGCCCTTGCAAGCCCCTTTGAGCCATATATCTCATTCTTTCATCTTAGCTCATCATAAGCCAAAAAAGTGAAAAACCATTTTACACCCTACCTTTGGAAAGTGGAGTAGCATTGGTTTTATCATCTTGCATGCTTGAGTCTAAGTGTGGGGGTTTGCCATGGAAGGCAAACTTCTAAGTGTGGGGGAAGGACACCTTGGTTGTTGATTGTACTATGTGTCTTTGTTGCATTGTATATGTGGTCTTATGTGTGGATTGTTGTATGTGAAAAAAAAAAAGAATCAAAGAAATAAAAAGCACACAAAAGCAAAATCAAAGTAAAAAGAAAAAAAAAAAAAGAAATTCAAGGTCAAAGACCTAATGTTTTAAGTGTGAAATGTAAAAAGAAAAAAAATTTGAGCAAAGCTCTTGTGCTTTTGTGTGCTTGGTTACAAAAAAAAAGTGAAATTCATGCATTGTGTTTGGGTGGAATTCCTCCCTTGTGTTTAATTGTGACTCATGCTAACCAATGCTAGTCTTATTTCCTTAGGTCTTTAGCTCACTTTCCCATACATTCCACACCCTCACCTTGGCCTCATTACAACCAAAACAAAGACCTATTGATTCTTGGATGCATTGAATACTAGTAGTGGAGATTTAGAGGTTTGGAAAACCTATGTTGAATGCTTGGTCCAACAAGAGAGTTGAGAGGAAGACAAGTCCACCATAATAGTGAGTTGAGAGCACACACACCCTTTGAGGTCCATACATTTCATCTATGCATTTTAAGGGATTTTGCTTTGCTTGTGTATTGTACCTCCTTGATATTGGAATGCTTGGTTGTTGGAAACTCTTACCACTTTAAATTGCTTTCTTGGTCTTGAGTAGAAACACTTTTGGATCATTCATTGGAATTCAAGTAGCACCTCTTGATTTCCCTCTTTCTCATTAGGTGGTTAACATTTGATTCTTAGTCTTGCATGAGGGCACGCAAGGGCTAAGTGTGGGGGAATTTGATATAGGAATAATTGTATTGATTATTTCCCTCTTGTATGCATGTAATTTGACCACTTTTGAGATGAATGAGCTACTTTTGCATCATATTAGGCATTTGGTACTTGATTGGAACTTTGTGCATTTTCTCAGCATTTCGTGCTTTGTGACACTATTCTGTAATTTGCCTATAACTTGAGTTATAGAAATTGGAATTTTGTGTTCTTTGTCTTGTTGGAAAGCTTAGACACAGGTCTACAAAGTTGATGCAGAACTCAAAAGCTGATTCAGACCACAAGGATTCCAAATTGGAGCTTCAAGTTGAGTCAATCTTGCTGCAGCATTCTGGACAGCAATCCTGGACAGCAAGTGTTGCAGAAGCCATAGCTGGCGCTACAGATGTTTAAATCACTCCATTTTAGTTGCATTGGAAAGCTAAGGCACAAGGCTTCATTTCATCTTCAGAGCTCGAAAGCAATTGAAGTCTCTAATAAGCTCAACAGTTGACTCGAAGTTGCTGCAGCGAATGTGACAGCAATCTGGAGCAGCAGTCAGTATTTTGCTTATATCTGGAGCTATACTTACTGGAATTGGATGATCTTGGTGGCTATGGAAAGCTAAGACATAGAGCTACAACTTTGCTTCAAGACTCGAGGGCAGAATCATCCATTATAGGCTTCAGATATTGTCTGCAATATCTCGGGCAGGAGCTTAGCCTTGCTGTGTTGCCTTAAGTGTCATAATTTTGTGCATTGTCCATTGTACCCTTGCCTTATGTGTTGTAATTGTTTAGTGTATGGGCTTTTTAGACATTTCCACCTTCTTTTATGTCTATTTAAGTCCTACATCAGACTTGGAGGGGACACTTGACATTCATTTTTTACAATTCAAGTTTTAGAATTACATTTTCTCTCTAGTTTCTCTCATTTTCGTTTTTCTCTCTTCTCCCATTTTCTTCTTGCTGATTTCTCCATGATCATGGAGAACTAAGCTCATAGCTAGCTTGAGGATGGAGGATTGTAAAAGATATTGAGATTAGCTATGTGATTGAGGTATTCTTGCATTTCTTTCATGATTCATTCAAGAATTTCGAATTCTCTCTTCTCACCTCTTCTTGATTTATGATTCAAGAATTATGAAGATTCTCTAATTCTTGAATTATGAATCCAATTGATTAATAATTCTAGAGATTTCTGAGTTATTGATCAATAAACTTAAGTTGAGAGAACATCTAGATTTAGAGATTTCTAATCTAGAGAATTGAATTGTTGAGCTTCAATCTTGATACCTTGAGTTAGGTTTTGAGATTTCAGATTTAATTCAAGTGTGTTAAGATGAATGTTTGAAGATTTTCATAAGACTTGATCTGAATTCAGATTTGAATTTGGATTTGAAATTCAATTTAATTCTTGAAAGGATCATGAGAGGATAATGAATCAATGATATATGCTTTACAATTCGACTTCCTTGAGCTAGTGTCTTCTACCTATTTGATTAAAATCCTGTTAGCATTTTCTCATTTATGAAATTTGATGCTAAAATCCCCAAACCTAACCTTGCATAATCACTCTTAACTTCTTGAATTCCTTGGGAAAACGACCTAGGTATTCCACTTGTCTACAAGTTATCTAGTTTTTAATTTGATTCAATTCGGCAATTGATCACATATATCCTACATTCCCTTCAAATTTTCTAAAAAAGCCTTTTTGCCCTACTCTTTCACAACTTACATATAATCACCATAAGAAACCATTTGCATTTACAACGATTTATCAAAGTATCATCCTAAGATGATAAAAAGGGTTTTCAAAGTCTTCAAAAACATTTATCGATGTACCACACATGTTCAACAAGAGGCAAATCAATTTCGGAGATAACGAGGCCATAAAATGCAAAGCTGTGAAAACCATACTGTAGGCAGACCGCTGGGGCAGTTGGTGCACTGCCTGGGCAGTCACAACCGCTGGGGCGGTTGGTGCACTGCTGGGGCGGTCACGACCGCTGGGGCGGTGATGATGACCGCCTGAGCGGTCCGACTCTGCAGTAGAGTGCGAAAAATGCATTCTGCTGCCTTCTTTGAACTCCACTCCCACCCAATACACTCCCAAGCACCAAAACACGAAATGATCATGATTATACACTTGAAAACACATCAGAAATCTGATAATCCAGTCCAATCCCACACAATCTTGCACAAACACACACATGCATACATTCAAACATCACTCTAACACATCAATGACTCTCAACTCATTCAACTTCAGCAACCCCTACTATCATGCATCATGGAGCCCGAAATTAGGGCTTGATTTCAACAACATTCAGAGCTTCATAAGCTCTTGCATGTGGGTAAAATTACTGAATTGAAATAGAGGAAGGGTAACTCACTTGATGTTCAAGAAGGAATTGCAATAAATGGTGTTGATGGAGCTCCTTACTCCTTGGTGGCTTGCTGGCCGAAAATGGCAGCTTGAGGAGGGTAGAGAGGTGCTTCTGAGTTTTCCTTTTGAGTGTGTGGTGTGGTGTGTTTGAGTTTTAAGTATGGTTGGGGGTGGTGGTGAAGCTAGCAACAATGGTGGTGGCTTGAGGGAGGGAGAAGGTGAGGGGCTCAGAACTCCTTTGTGTGTGTGTGTTGTGTTGTGTTGTGAGAATATCAGAGAAATGAAGGGGGGAAAGGGTATTAGATTATAATGTTTTTGATGGGGTCTTAAAAGAAAACATATATTGTTGTGTGTATAGATGTATGCAGTGCATACATATGTGGGGTGGGGTGGGATGGTTTTGATTAAATTCAACAATGTGTAGTGTTTAAGTGGTGTGTATGAGTGTGTGAATAAATTGTATTTGAGTGGGAAAATTATGTGGAACAAAATCCAAATAATTTTCGGAATTAGAAGTTCGTTTGGTTGCGTTTCGGATCAAACGCAACTCTTGCTCGGACTGCTCCGGTGCTCACCGGGCTCTCAAAAATATAAAAACTTAAATATATAAATGGCGCCTAATCGTTATTAAAATTTCGCAACTCTATGAGACTCGTAATTTATTAGAACAAATAATCACTCTATCATTATTTTCCCACATTTCTAATTTATTAAAAGATTACTAAATAAATATATATATATATATATATATATTGTGGGAAAATAAATAATAGTGCTATTTTAGGATTCTTTAAATTTTCGAAATTGGCGATATTGCTCAAAATAAGTTTTTCGAACACCAATTTGAATTTAAAATAATTATTTTGGCCTCATCGAAATTTTATAACGATCATGGCCTAACCCGGGGGTCCGGCAGCTCATGGTAACGATATTACTAGGTTTGCCTTGCCCCGCAAGCAACCTAGATCATTATTCACAAACACATAATGCATATACATTGTCACAACGTCCCCGAGGGGTGCCGTGACTAAAAATGGAGCGAAATGGAGTCGCCACCAATTTTAATTATGGAAAAATTGGAAAACCTTTATTGTGAGAAAACTGGTCTTTTTAGAGATTAGGTTCGGGAGTCGAATTATGATTAGGGAAGGGTGAGAATTTAATCCCACTGCACCCCTAATACATCCGTATAAATACGGTTACCCTAGAGCAAATTATGCAAATATATATTTTTAACTTAATGACATTTAATTTTCCCTTAAAAAAAGAAATAAACAACACTATACACGTAAAGAAGGAACAAAAATAAATTAAAAATTAATTTTTGGTTGACAGGTCGTAGCCTACGCCGACGTATCCTCTGGTGCAATGAGGAACTCAAACCCACGTCGTTCTTATAGAAAATGCTTGTGTGTTAGGTGTTTTTAAGAAAATGTTGGGTCCAGGGCGAGTTATGAGTCGCACAAGTACCCTATAATCTTTTATCCCGAGGATGATTATCTCATACAACGAAATTGTAAAAAACAATTTTTGTGTGATTTTGTTTTGATGTTAATTGAAAGAGAATAAATTGTTTTTTTGATTTAAAAGGAAATAATTATTATTTTAAGAAAAAAGATATTTTTAGGGTCCAGGACGATGTGATTCGCACAAGCACCCTACAATCTTTTATCCTGAGGATGATTATCTCATACAACGAAATAATAAATTGTAGAAAGGGACCTCAAATGATTTGATTAAAAGAACAGAGAAAGCACAAGTACCCCCACAATTTATATCCCGAGGATGATTATCTCATACAACGAAATAATAAATTGTAGAAAGGAATTTTGAATATTTTAATTTGAAGAAAAGACTGAGTAATAATAATAATAATAAACCTAACCTACAGCGTAATACATGAACTCAGATGAGGATAATAATAATAATAATAATAATAATAATAATAATAATAATAATAATAATAATAAACTAAACAAACACACAACACACGCATATTAACATACACGCACACAAACATACACAAACACACCACCCACACAAACAACACACACAAACACAGTAGATCTGGGTTTTGAGAGAAAGAGGGAGGAGAGAAAATGGCGCCGCCGGAGAAGCGAAGGGAGAGGCCGCGCCGACAAGGGGTGCACGACTCGAGCAAGCGGCGTGGCAGCGAAGGTGGGGCGGCTATGGTTTCCGCGGCCGTCCCTACCGTCGAATCGCGAGGCGGCGATCGAGAGGACGGAAGAGAGAGAGAGAGAGAGACACACACACAGAGAGAGAGAGAGAGAAGAAGGCCGAGAGAAAGGGGGGCAACCGCGAGCCGTCCGGTGTCGCGGCTTTCTCGGCCGCCGCTGCAGTAGCGAGGTCGCGCGGCAGCAACCCTGAGGGAGAAAGGGAAGCCGATCGTAAGACCGAGGAAAGGGAAAGTGAGGGCGCCCAAAGGTCCGCCTCCACGCCGCGGTCGCCGCGCCGCCGTGAAACCAGAGGGAGAGGGAAAAGGGGAGGTTGTGTGGTGGATTGATGATGATGCAGAGAGACGGGAACCAAATTACCTTGCTCTTGATGATGCTTTGGCTCTGTATACTGTGTTCCTTCTCTAATTTTTTTCGGTCTCCCTTTACTGTTCTTAGACCACTGTTATATACTAGCGAATTAGGTTTTATCAAATTAATGCAATGCAATCCTGATTGATATGTTTTGATTATATTTTGCTTTAATTTGATTTGTATCTGATTATTACCTGATCCTGGTTTAATTTTGATTGCATTTAACTGATTTCATTCTGAATTGCATTTGATCTGTTATTTATTGTTGATTGCATTTAATTGATTTTATTCTTGATTGCATTTGATCTGTTATGTATTGTTGATTGCATTTGGGGTAAAATATGGTGTTCACAGTTGCCCCTCTTTACTTGTCTGTTACTAATTTATGAAAGTTGTGACTTTTGAATTGGTAAGGGACAAGTAAAGATAAGAACACATATTTTGCCCCAATGAAATGATGACTGCTAATGGACCTTAGATGCATGCGGTGTGTGTGCGTAAAAACTTCAGATTGATGCTGAAAATAAAATCGAGGCAGAAATGTAAATCGAGGCAGAAATGTAAGTCGAGGCAAAAATGTAAATCGAGGCAGAAATGTAAATCGAGGCAAGAAATGTAAATCGAGGCAGAAATTTAAATTGAGGCAAGAATTGTAAATCGAGGCAAGAAATTTAAATCGAGGCAGAAATGTAAATCGAGACAGAAATTTTAAATCGAGGCAAGAAATGTAAATCGAGGCAAGAAATGTAACTCGAGGCAAGAAATGTAAATCGAGGCAGAAATGTAAATCGAGGCAAGAAATGTAAATCGAGGCAGGAATGTAAATCGAGGCAGAAATGTAAATCGAGGCAGGAATGTAAATCGAGGCAGAAATTTTAAATAGAGGCAGGAATTTTAAATCGAGGCAGGAATTTTAAATCGAGGCAGAAATGTAGATCGAGGCAAGAAATTTAAATCGAGGCAGAAATTTAAATCGAGGCAGAAATTTTAAATCGAGGCAGGAATTTAAATCGAGGCAGGAATTTTAAATCGAGGCAGGAAATTTAAATCGAGGCAGGAATTTTAAATCGAGGCAGGAATTTTAAATCGAGGCAGAAATTTAAATCGAGACAGAAATTTTAAATCGAGGCAGAAATTTAAAGTTTGATGTTGAGAAGTTGAAAATTGTGTGCTGGTTGAAAAAGTGTCCAGGTGTGATGAGATGCATGCGATGCATGATGATGCAATAGAAAACGTGTAGAAAGAGTTTTTCATCAGGAGACAGGTTTTCCCCGTTATTTAAGTGATCTACGTGATTTCTCAAACCGTATCTCAAATTGCCCCAGTTTAGGGTGTCCGTCACATCGTTCCTTTAAGAAAACTTCAGCCTGACCCTAGTCGAGCATTGTTGCGGTGGCTTGGAGTGATGAGCTTGCCAGTTACTTTGACTATGGATCCAATTCTTCTGTGGTGATTGTCTTTGTCCACAGTTGTATCATTTCTTGTCTTCGTCAGCGTTTTTAGTCGTACAAGTTGGTACCCCCCTCTTAGATCTTGACACCTTGTTTGACTTAGCGTCATTTAAATTTTGTCAGCAATTATTCTTTTAGCCGCGCTTGAAAACAATATTATGATTACACATGCATGCAATGATGTAGGAAGAGAAAGAGAGAAAAGAAGAAAGATAAGAAGTGAAACTGGTTTTATTTATGGAATGTATATGGCTACAGGTACAATTTAGAGAACGAACAACATATGAAAATCTCATTTATTGAATAAAGGTTGCATTGGACTTGAATTTGTGTTTCAGGATCGTGACCCTTCGTTGCATGCCAACAGCCTTCGCTTTCCTCAAATTGCCCCAGTTCCGCTGTAAGATAGGTCGCTCTTTCGAGTTTTCAACCTATTCGTGAAGCACTTTGCCCCAACTTTGCCTAAACCGCCCTCTCGGGTTTTCAGTCTAGCGAGCTTTTTGTTCCTAATTTTTGCCTAGGTCGCCTTTTCAGGTTTTCAACCAAGCAGATTTTTATTATTATTATTATTATTATTATTATTATTTTGGGCAAAGTACTTTTTCACGACGTCTGAATTGACTGGCTTTGGGAGTACTTGCCCTTCCATATCTGTTAGGATCAAGGCTCCTCCCGAAAAGGCGTCTTTTACGATGTAGGGACCGTCATGTGTGGGTGCCCACTTTCCTCTGTTATCCTCTTGATTCGGGAGTATTCTTTTCAAGACGAGATCACCGGGTTGGAATGTTCGAGGGCGAACATTTTTGTTATATGCTCGAGCTATCCTTTTTTGGTACAACTGTCCGTGACAGATTGCGTTCATTCGTTTCTCTTCTATTAGGTTCAATTGTTCATATCTTGCCTTGACCCATTCAGCCTCCTCCAAGTCTGTCTCTATTAGGACCCTCAGTGACGGAATCTCCACTTCGACAGGTGTCACTGCCGCCATCTCATACACCAGGGAGTAAGGTGTCGCTCCAGTTGAGGACCTAACTGATGTGCGATACGCGTGTAATGCGTATGGTAACATATCACTCCATTCCTTGTAAGGGACCACCATCTTACCCAAGATCTTCTTGATGTTCTTGTTTGCGACTTCAATCGCCCCGTTCATCTTAGGGCGGTAAGGAGATGAATTGTGATGCTTGACCTTGAACTTTTCGCAGAACCCCCTCATGTCCGCATTGTTGAAATTAGTGGCGTTGTCTGTGATGAGTCTTTCCGGCAACCCATATCTACAGATGATGTTATTTCTTAAGAACTTCACCACCACTTTGCTTGTCACATTGGCATAAGAGGCTGCTTCGACCCACTTGGTGAAGTAATCAATTGCCACTAGAATGAATCTGTGCCCATTTGAAGCTTTGGGATTGATTGGCCCTATGACATCCATGCCCCACATGGCGAATGGCCATGGTGATGACAAGGTGTGTAATGGCGTTGGCGGGGAGTGAATCTTATCATAATAGATCTGGCACTTGTGACACTTCCTCACAAATTCCATGCTGTCCTTTTCCATTGTGAGCCAGTAGTACCCGTGTCTGAGGATTTGCCTGGAAAGCGTGTGTCCATTTGCGTGGGTCCCACAAATACCTTCGTGTACCTCTGAGATGATCAAGTTGGTCTCTGCCGCATCAACACACCTTAGCAGAACGCCATCATGGTTTCTTTTGTACAACACATCTCCTGAGAGGAAGAAAGACATCGACAACCGCTTGAGCGTCTTCTTGTCATTCTCAGTTGCCTCCATCGGGTATTCCCCTTTTTTAATGAACAGTTTAATATCATGAAACCATGGTTGGCCATCAGACTCTTTTTCGACATTGGAGCAGTATGCAGGTTCCTTTTCGATCAGCACTTGCAGAGGTCGAATGTCCATTTGTAAGTCAAGCTTAGTCATAACGGCTAATGTAGCCAATGCATCTGCGAACTGATTTTGTTCGCGAGGCAAATAATGGAAACTGATCTCTTCGAACTTTTCTCTGAGACCGGTGAGACATTGATAATATGATAACAACCGGTGCTCTTTGACTTTCCATTCTCCATTAACTTGACAAATGATGAGTGCTGAATCTCCATAGACCTCTAGATGTTGCACATCGAGAGCTATTGCAGCTTTCAAACCTGCTATGCAAGCCTCGTACTCGGCAATGTTGTTGGTGCAATCAAAAGCCAGCTTGATAGCGATTGGGAATTGCCTCCCGTCTGGAGATATTAACACTGCCCCAATCCCATTGCCATGTGTATTAGCCGCTCCATCGAAGTACATTCTCCACATCACATCACCTTCCCCTTCGCCTTCATCCTCCTTTTCCGTGACAGCAACAAGGTTCTCATCCGGGAAATCAAACTCCATAGATTGATATTCTTCAAGTGGGTTTTCAGCAAGGTGGTCAGCAATGACACTGCCCTTTACAGCTTTCCGGGTTACATACTTTATATCAAATTCTGCCAATGCCACTTGCCATTTGGACATTCTCATCGAGATATGAGGGCTCTCGAAAATGTATTTGAGAGGGTCCATGCGCGAGATTAGCAAGGTTGTGTAGTATAACATATACTGACGCAACCTTCTTGCTGTCCATACCAGTGCGCAACAGGTCTTCTCGATTGCCATATATCGGGACTCGCAATCGTTGAACTTCTTGCTCAGATAATACAATGTTTGCTCCTTTCTTCCCGACTCGTCATGCTGTCCCAAAACCGCACCCATGGAATCATGTAAAACCGTTAAGTATAGAATGAGGGGTTTTCCCGGTGTTGGGGGAACCAGGAGTGGTTGATTTGTCAAATAGTCTTTTATCTTCTCAAAGGCCTCTTGACACCTGTCATTCCAGTGTAATGGATTGTCCTTCCTCAAAAGTTTGAATATCGGCTCACAGGTGTGCGTCATATTGGAAATGAACCTTGCAATGTAGTTTAGGCGACCCAGAAAGCTTCGAACTTCTTTTTCTGACTTGGGGGCTGACATCTCCTGGATAGCTTTAACTTTGTCCGGGTCGACTTCGATGCCTCTTCTGCTGACGATGAATCCTAACAACTTTCCTGTGGATGCCCCAAAAGTGCATTTTGCCGGATTCAGGCGAAGCTTGTACATTCTGAGTCGTTCAAACAATTTCCTAAGGACCGCGACATGATTTTCTCCTTCTTGTGACTTCGCAACCATGTCATCCACATATACCTCCAACTCTTTATGAATCATATCATGGAAAAGAGTCACCATAGCCCGCTGGTAAGTTGCGCCTGCATTTTTTAATCCAAATGGCATGACACGATAGCAAAACACCCCTCATTGAGTGATAAAAGACGTTTTCTCCTTGTCCTCCTCTGCCATAAGGATTTGATTGTAACCAGAATACCCATCCATGAACGAGAAGCGATGACTTCTTGCAGTGTTGTCGACGAGGACGTCGATGTGCGGCAAAGGAAAATTATCCTTCGGGCTAGCTTTGTTCAGATCCCTGTAATCGACACACATTCTGACCTTTCCGTCCTTTTTGGGCACAGGTACGATGTTTGCCACCCATTGCGGGTAGGATGGAACTTCCAGAAAGCCTGCATCAAATTGTCTCTTAACTTCATCTTTAATCTTGAGAGACATCTCTGGATTCATCCTTCGTAACTTTTGTCGCTTAGGCTCAAACCCCTCCATCAATGGGATTTTGTGGGAGACGACTTCGGGATTGAGACCAGGCATATCCTCATAAGACCAGGCAAAGACATCCAAGTATTCTTTGAATAACGCAATCATCTCATCCCTTTCCGGATTGTCGACCATTTTTACTTCTCTTTTGTTTTCGTCGCTCCCCAAGTTAATCATTTCGACAACCTCATCGTGTGGATTTATCCCCTTTTCCATTGAGTTTATTATTTTAGCGAATTGTTGGCATAATTCAGGGTCTTCTTCTTGTTCAAGTTCATTTAAGTCCGTTGTAACACAATAGTCAATTAATGGATTTTCGCGATTGTTCGTAATGAAAAGAGATCCCATCGAAGAGGAATCCCTGGAAGAAAGTAATAGATGAATAAAAACGGAAAGCTAGAAAATGGATGATCAAATAAAAGCATGTGTAATCATAATATTAATCAAAAGTACAAAGCCAAAGTATAAAAACGTTCATTACTTAAAGAAAAGAAAATCATTAAGGGGTTCAGATTCCCAATTGTTTAATGCATCTGGTTCTTGACTGGGGTAGATCTTTCGAGGGACCCCTGAGGTGCTTTGGATGACGCTGACAACATCCTCTTCATCTCTTGCTGACGACGACTTGAATGTTTCGCTGATGTGCGGAATCCTCTTTACTTGCAGCGATGGCTTTCCACTTCCGTCGTACCCTAGCCCAAGTTTTCCCGGATTTTCAGGCAATGAAATTGGATGTTTAATCCCTTGCAGATGACTTCCCAGCCCTCTTCCTTCCTGAAACCGTTCTTCTGCATTATTCGGAGGGCTACATCTTTTACTTTTCTGGCTCACAATTTCCAGGTCTGCAAAGCGCTTTCTAGCGCATCTTCAGCACAGTCAATGTATGGGATCATCACAGATTTGGCGAGCAGCATGGCTTCTTCCCCTTTTATGGTCACAATCCTCCCATTATCTATGTACTTCAGTCTTTGATGTACCGTAGATGGACCGCGCCAGCCTCGTGAATCCAGGGCCTTCCTAGAATCATTGTGTAATCTGGCTCAATATCCATCACATCAAACATGGTGTTGAAGAGAGTTGGACCTATCTCCAATTGAAGCTGAATGTCACCCAAAAACTCTCGGGCTGAACCGTCAAACGCCCTCGCAATTGTCACTTTAGGTTCGATCTTTGATGGGTCCACTGATAGTTGTTGCAGTGTGGAATAAGGAAGCACATTGAAAGCTGATCCGGAGTCAACCAATACCTCGCCACGACGTAACCTTGACACTTCAAAGTGATATGAAGTGCCTTCGGCGTCCAGACTTGTCGGGGAATATTTCAGCTTCTGTGAAGGCTATAGTATTTGCAACCTTAATTGCGCTCACGATCCTTCTACCTTTTCTGGGGTGATGTCTTTGGCACAAAAGCCTCATCCAAGACCCTTTTGAGTGCGCCGCGATGTGCCTCAAATGTCATAATTAGGGAGAACAGTGAGATTCTCGCTGGTGTTCTCCTCAGTTGTTCCACCATGTCATACTCACTTTGTTTCATAATTTGAGAAATTCTCCTTGCTCCTCCTCTAATTTTTCCTTCTTCTCTTTCTCATCCTGTTTTGCTTGGGGAATCACTAGATTTTCTGGAGTATAACACCTTCCACTCCGAGTGATCCTGCGATGTCAGTCGTTTCTTCACTACTTTTGCATCAAGTTCCCTGGCAGTTCCTAATCCTTCCTTATGCATTTCATCGCTTCTGTTGAAAGATAAACCTACCACCTTATAAGTTGATACTGATTTTGTGGGCCGAGCCTGACTGGGAAATACGGTTGTTTCATACTTCCAAGGAACAGTGTGGTCGCTTATATAAGGAAGTGGGCTCCATGTCTCAGAGCTATGAGTTGCTGTATGTGGAAAAACCTTGTAGACCGGGGGTGTTGAGTTAATTCATATAGATACTCTCTTCTTCTTTGATAGGCATCTCAAGCACCCCTAGTTTGATCATCTTTTGAATAAAGAGCTTGAGTGCGGGCAATTCTTAAGGTGATGTATGTTTTCATCACTTGAGCAACCGCAAAACAAGTCTCTATCCTTAGAGCATATGGTTCTACCTACTATGACCATCTCGTAGCCGGCTCTTCTTAAGGCTCCTACGACTTCCTTCATGGAGAAGCTGGTATTCCTTGACATTTTTTCTTTTCCTTCACTAATTGCATTTACTTGTCCTCCGCCATGAGGAGGAATGGGTTGTTTTTCCATTTGGTGTTTGGCTTTCTTCCAACTGGATGCGCAGTGTCGATTAACCGCCAAACAGCACTCCGAAAACCATAGCATCGTCAATATTATGACCAGGGAAATCAGAATGGTATTCACACGTCTTTATTGACTATACCACCTGGGATACGTGGTTCTGTATTTTCCCTGGTATTGGTCTCATTAAATTATCTCTACACAAACATCTGAGAGTTCACTCTTGCTCATGTGAAAATCTGTAGTTGTCTGTTCTCCATCCTACGAGTATTGCCTGTACATTTGTTCTTGTTGGGTCGATTGGGGGTTGGCCTGTTGGTAATTTGGTTGTGGAGCTTGGTAAGGCCTTTGAGTGGTATTGTGTTTGTTTGGGGATGAGTGGTATGGCTAGCTTGTGAATGTAAGGTGCCTGGTGATGATAGGGCCCTTGTTGGGTCTAGGATTTTGAGAGGATTGGTAAAAAGAGTAATGCTTGGGCTGTGTAGGGGGATGTGGTATTGCGGGTGGATGTAGTTAACAACATTTTCCTTTTTCTTAACATGAGGCGTTTTTCTTGATTGGAGTCGCTTGCGTCTCCTAGCTCAATTTCCCGTCAAGGATGTTCATCTCAATCCTTCCCCTATCTCGACAAGGTCAACGAACTCTTTGACGTGCGTCCCCAGCATGTTCCTGAAATAAGGCCCTTCTAATGTGCGGATGAAGTGGAACACATTTCCTGTTCTAGCATTGGTGGAACCACTCTAGCAGCCTGTGCGCGCCACCTTTGGGCATATTCTTTGAAGGACTCCCCATCCTTCTTCCTTAAGCTCTTCAACTGGTCTCTAGTGGGCGCAACATCCACATTAAACCTGTATTGGTTAGTGAAGGCCCACGCTAGATCTTCCCAGCGCTTAATCATTGATCGATCAAGCCTCATATACCAATCCCACGCCGCTCCGACTAGACTTTCCGGGAAGAAACTAATCAGGAAATTCTCATCTCTGGACCACATGCCCATCTTAGTGCAGTACATTTTCAGATGCATTACTGGGTTTGTGCTTCCATTGAACTTAATGAAGTCCGGCATTTGGAAATCCTTAGGGATCACCACATTAGGGGAGGCACATAGCTCCTCGATACCCATTGGTCCAAACATGTTAGGCTCCTTCAAGGTTTGCATCTGCTGGCGCACATTCTCTTCCAGTTCTTGCTTCAGCTTGACCTTTTCCATCTCAAATCTAGCTTCATACTCAAATCCAGGAGGTGGTTCAACTTGTCTGGATTGGATCAAGTCTTCAATCTGCTTTGCTTGCTCCATTATCATGGCTTTCAATGCCTCAACTTCCGGGTTCTTGGGCTCTGGTGGGTTCATAGTCTTCTCTGGTTCGTTTCCGGCTTCGGGATCTACTTGTTTCTCCTTCTCTGGATCTACTCAACTTTGAAGGCGCAATGGTGACAAAACCTGCAAACACCGGGGTTAAGATGCAGTAATAAAAGAAATGCTTAATAGTGAGGAGTGATATCACAAAGTATATCCTTGTCAGAGAGCTTTTCGTTCATAAGACAAGTCTTTTGATGGACGTTTGTACAAGGGTAGTCCATACACTAGCAATACGACACTTGATACATGTCCGCGTTACACACAAAGTAGCTTCATTGAAATATAGGAATCATACTCATTTTATTAATGAAAATATCTCAGTACATATGATTTTTCGGATAAACAATTACATCAGAGGTTCTTTTCTTTTTGAACTGTTTTACAAGATTCCTAGTTACATCCATGAAACTATTCACTTCTTCTGGGAGGCGCAACTTGAGACTTTGACTAATTTCTTGTTCAGCCTTCTCAAAGTGGTAAGCCAGTTTCGTGGCATGATGATCTAGTTGTTTGGTGAACTCTGCACGCTCTTCCTCCAGTCCCACAGCCTTCATAGCCCAATCCACTGCTTGTTTTTTCCAGAACCTTCCCGCTTTCTCTGTGTGATGCAGTTGGTCTTGACACTGTTCAAAATTAGCCCATTCATGTTCACGTTCCACTGCCATTTGTGCCAAAGTATTGGACAACTCTCCAACCTTATGCTCTAGTTCAACCTTTTCGCGGTATTGGTCATAGAGGCTAGCCTCCATTTCCTCCCTCTGTCGTTTTTCTTGCCCAAACCTTGCCTTTAGCTCCTCGTTCTCCTTTTCCAGAGCTCTTCTCAATTGCTCTTCACGATTGGCTTTCTTTTCTAACTTCTCATGATCTTTCTTCATGACCATCTCAACTGACTGGTGCTCATTTTCAGCCCTTCGTTTTCCTTCTTCAGCTGCCCAAGCCTTTGCAAAGAATCCTGTTTTTCTTTCGTACACTTCTGGACTTCTTGTTCAAGCCGTTTAAGCCTCAACTCATTGCTCACCGGGGTATCTGCAATCTCATCCTTCAAGTGTTCAATCACCCTTGTCCTTTTTCACACAGGTCTTTGGCAATAATTAGTTCCATTTTCATTGCATCCTTCTGTTTTCCAAGAGTTCCATCTGAGCCTTCATGATCTCTATCTGTTCAGCCAATCGTTCATTATCCCTCTCACCACGCCCAGCATTAGGTGCCTCTTGATATACTCTCCTCGCTGCTCTCCATGCAGTGTGCTCAGCAGTGGTGATAACCAACGGTTTTCCCAACTCATTTCTACCGGCCATGTGAACATCCTTCCATGCTTCTTGAATACTCCCCGACAACTTGTCTGTGTTGTCCCCCTCATTATACCAAAACTGGAGTCCTCCCAACTGCTCTTCTCGCGGCTTCCTTTGTGTCCAACATAATTGTTTGAGTACCAATGCTGGTGTATATGCTATGCAACCCCTCGGTCCCATAAGCGGCACATTAGGGAACTTTCCACACTTGTAGATAATCTCTCCTCTGTCCCGCCCATACCACGGGCACACCCACTTGAATGACCTGTCGTTCACATTGTCGAACTCTTCTTTCCATTGCTGCACTTCAAGAACCTTGGTTGGGATGAGATGAAAACTTCTTAGCGGATCAGAGGTGTTCTTGAGGTGGTTTCCTGAATGCATGTGAGTTACGATCCATACGTACAAGAGATGCAAGCAACATCTGAGCTTCCCTTTTTGTTTCTGATGGCAAAAACTCAGAGTGAGAAAGGTTTCTGCCAATATTGCCGGCACAGGGTTTCTCTTTTTATGCTCCACAGCGTAGAAAACATCCATTGCAGCTTGATCTATGATGTTCGGAGCAGAGGGGAACAACACAAGGCCAAAGATGCCTAGTGCTAGCACCCTCGCAAAAATGATCCATTCTTCTTGGCGTGCCAAATCTTCTAAGTGGGCCTCAATGAAAGTACCAGTAACCCCTTTTGAATCTGCGTGCCCTGCTAACCTGACCCGGGCCGTCGGAACTCCTAGTAACTCTCCGAACTGCTCAGCTACTTTGGTGACCGATGCATGATAGTCAATGTGTGAGTATACCAAGGTGTTTTTGTTACGGGCCACTTCAACATGCATGCATACTCTTCAATGGTTGGAGTAATGTCAATGTTGGGTAGTTCGAAGCACCGGAGGGTTGGGCTCCAGTATCCAGCGAGAGCAGTGAGAACGGAAGGTTGGACTGATATAGACAGTAAATCCAGTGTTGACCCATATTTTCTGGCGAAGGCTCTCCTGTTGTCTTGAGGCAAGAGAAGACTCAACTGATGCAGCTTCTGTAACAGGCTAGGGTTTGCCGTCACATGGAAACCCTTCTTGGCGATATTGCTAGTGTGGTCTACCCCTTCCATTAATAATGTGATATCACTCCTGCACTATTAGTAGATCATTTAAACTGAATAAACTAATAGCGCAATAATAAAAATGGATGCAATATGCATGAGATGCATGGTATGACAGAAAAAGGAAAGAACGTGCTCCTTTGTGTCCTAAGATAAGGTAGAGCCTATGGTTTGGTAAGACTAAAGGTCACCCTAACATTGGCGGTATACTAGGGTTACATTAGTGACGGGTTGGATCTAGACTCCTAATCATGGTCCCCAAGTTGCCTTTATCGAAGAGATAAAGTCCCGAATCTATGAAATTAACCACAGGGACATGTGATGTCACAAGATAGCAATCCATAGTTCGGTAACAACTTGAGCGGTGAGTCATCGACTGTCAGGGAAGCTTAAGCCTCACAAGGTCAACGATGAAACACCTTCTAGCCCTATGGGTTTCTTAGGCTCGGGTATAGAGCCGTGTCTGTGATGGTGCTCAGTGTGTGAGGAGCTTTTGCACTTGAACCCAAACAACACTTCCCCACGTAATAAGTAAAGCACATGAATAAAATAAATAAATAAACAAATAAATAAATAAAAGATTAGTGAAAAGGGGAAATTAAATATTATTAAAATTATAAATATTTGCATAATTAACTCTAATAGGCTTGACTCTCTAGCTTCCCCAGTGGAGTCGCCAAACTGTCACAACGTCCCCGAGGGGTGCCGTGACTAAAAATGGAGTGAAATGGAGTCGCCACCAATTTTAATTATGGAAAAATTGGAAAACCTTTATTTGTGAAAACTGGTCTTTTTAGAGATTAGGTTCGGGAGTCGAATTATGATTAGGGAAGGGTGAGAATTTAATCTCACTGCACCCCTAATACATCCGTATAAATACGGTTACCCTAGAGCAAATTATGCAAATCTATATTTATAATTAATAACATTTAATTTCCCTTAAAAAAAAAATAAACAATAAATAAAAAAGGAACAAAATGATTTAAAAAATTAATTTTGGGTTGACAGGTTGTAGCCTGCGCCGACGTATCCTCTGGTGCAATGAGGAACTCAAACCCACGTCGTTCTTGTAGAAAATGTTGTGTGTTTGGTGTTTTTAGAAAATGTTGGTCCAGGACGAGTGATGAGTCGCACAAGCACCATAATTTTTATCCGAGGATGATTATCTCATACAACGAAATTGTAAAAAAAGATTTTTGTGATTTTGTTTTGATGTTAATGAAAGAGAATAAATTGTTTTTTTGATTTAAAAGGAAATAATTATTATTTTAAGAAAAAAGATATTTTAGGGTCCAGGACGATGTGATTCGCACAAGCACCCTACAATCTTTTATCCCGAGGATGATTATCTCATACAACGAAATAATAAATTGTAGAAAGGGACTTCAAATGTTTTGATTAAAAGAACAGAGAAAGCACAAGTACCCCCAAAATTTATATCCAAGGATGATTATTTCATACAACGAAATAATAAATTGTAGAAAGGAATTTTGAAATATTTAATTTGAAGAAAAGACTGAGTAATAATAATAATAATAAACCTAACCTACAGCGTAATACATGAACTCAGATGAGGATAATAATAA
>RYYW01000222.1:26101-50263 GCA_013621005.1 Aeschynomene evenia | reverse complement strand
CTTGGACGGAGGAGACGCCTTGCGATGGCGACTGGCCTTGCGCGCTGTGTGCGAGCGGGCAACCCTGTCGCGCGGCCGCGGGGCTGCGAGGAAGAGGAGGCGGGGCACGCGGTGGGAGTCGCGGAGAGAGAGAGAGGGATCAAGGGCGAGGTTGCGGGAGGTGAGAAGGCAGAGGCGGTAGCGGGCGCCGGCGCCAAGGGTGGTGCGGGTTGTTTCCGCGGTTGCTGTCGGAGGGCGCCATGGCTGCTGCTTCTTGAGGCGTCCCGCGGTGCTGCTATTGGAAGGAAGAGAGACGCGACCGGAGAGAGGAGAGCTTCTGTTGCCGCCGCTGCGATGAGGCAGAGGGAGTCGCGACTGTGGCTAGGTGGCACGAGCGGCAGGCAGCGGTCGAAGCAGAAAGAGCAGGTGCGGTGGCTCGTGCCGCTGCTTCCGGGTGTGGCGCGAGGGTATTGCTTTGTTCTACTGTGCTGCTTTGCTGCCGTTGTTTGCTCTTGTGTAGCTGCTGTTGCTGCTGCGTTGCTATGTTGCTGTTGTGAGTGGCTGAGCCACCATGATGATGATGCTGCTCTCCCCTTCCTGTGCTATGTGTTTTGCTCCGCTCCTCTTTTCATTGCTAAATGCTCAAATATATATGAATTATTTAGGTTAAAAAGTATTAATGTAATGATTGTAATTGATTTTATTTTGATGGAAATTGATTGATTTTTCTGATTATGTCTTATTTTAGTTAATTGATTTTGTTGATGTTAATTGATTTTATTTGATTTTGATTGGATTTGTGTGATTAGCTGAGATTGTGTTTTATGTAATGAGATCATGTTAGATTTAATGATTTTATGATTGAAATTTATTTTTTTATTTAATTTTTGCTTTTTTCTATTTTTTCTATTTTTAAATAAAAATCCGAACAAAATACGTGTTTACACTCATCATGGAACGTTGTTGGAAGAGGACGATGAAGCTATAGCCGGACACTTACGCCTACATGTCCTGGACGACAGAGCCCATACCTTTAGGCTGAGAACCTTCCACCTCATCCATCTCATTACGAATCCGGCTCGAAACTGGGCGACCCTCAGCTTTCCTCATATCCGCAGGATTGGGCCGCAGCACCGGACCATTGTATGGAGGCCACAAATCTTCATTACGAATAGAAGCAGACTCAGTTCGATATACATTATAAACAGATTTCATGCGGTAGACTTCATGGACAAAGGATCCCCAATCTAAATGGGTATCAAGGCACGCCGCAAATGCGTGACGACAGGGGTAGTGGAGCTTCTGAAATGCTCCGCAATCACAGATACGCTCGGACAAAGACACCCTGAAGGTCCTCTGTGTTGTGTTGTCCACCTCCCTTTTTTCTAAAATCATATACTCGATTTAATCTCGAGTCACGCGTGTGGCGTGCATATCATGCAACACTTTTCGATGCTTCTCCATTTCGCCCAGCAGGAACTCAGAAAACCTTTGACCCGCCGCAAGTTGGGCCTGCGATTCAGTTCCCTTCCTAACAAATAGCGTCACAAGACGGAGGTAGGTTGACCTCACAATAGCTGTTAGTGGAAGACTGCGGGTGCCCTAATTACTGAGTTAACACACTCGGAGAGGTTGGTGGTCATGTGCCCGAATCTACGCCCTTCATCAGCATACTGTGTCCATATATTACGGGTATGTTGTCCACCCATGCAGCAAACCGTGGGTCCAGCGCTGCCAACTGGGAATGCCAATACAAGAATTCATTATGTGTCTTTGCATACCCAGCACACTTCACTAATCGCTTACCCTCTTTGCTCTTGAAATGGACCATGAAGTTTGAAGCAATGTGTCTGATGCAATATGCATGATGAGCTGTTGGCGGAGCCCAACCACTTCTTGCGGATTCAAGCACCGCTGTAATTGCCTTGTGCCTGTCAGAAATTACAAGAATGCCCTCTTCTGATGACATGCTGACGGAGGTTAGTAAGGAAGAAGTTCCATAATTCCTTGTTCTCACCCTCAACAATTGCAAAGGCAAGGGGCAATATATTAGAGTTGTCATCCTGTGCAATGGCCATTAGAAGGGTACCTCTGTACTTCCCATATAGGTGAGTGCCATCAATAGTAATGAAACGCTTACAATAAGGAAAGGCGGCAATGCATGGTGGAAATGCCCAGAAAACATGGAGAAACATGCGTAAATATTTTTCATTGAAACCTGGAAATGGATTAGTTTGAAACGTGACAATGGTACCTGGCATAAAGGTTTTCAAGCCGAGCAACCATCTTGGCAATTCTCTGTAGGATGCTTCCCAATCACCATATATTTGTGCAATTGCCTTCTGCTTGGCCATCCACACCTTTCTATATGTCGTTCTACAGCCCAGCTTTTCCTCAACTCCAGCCTGCAACACCTTAACTGAAACTGTCGGATCCCTTTGTACCACGTCACAAATGTTTGAGCATATGACATGATAATCCATCTGGATGCTGTTGTGGGACATTGCAAACACACAAGTGTGTGGCTCCTCCAATTTCTTGATCTCCCACATCCCCGTCTTCTTCGGAAGTATGACTCTGACATTCCACATGCACCCGCTCCCATATTGCACACACCTGCAATGCAATCTCGAGGCATTTGACTCGTACAATTTGTATGGTATCTGTCTCTGAATGCTGTAGATCTTAACAGCATATTGTGCGGCTTCTTTTGTTCGGAATAGTTGACCCACAACTAAACCTTGCTTAGCGTTTACTGCAGCAACATCCAAGTCAATATCGCCTCTAAGTGAATTGAAATTGAATGATGAGTAGTGCTCTGCAACCGCTTGAGATTGTGTTTTGGGACAGTCCTGGCCCTGTAAGCGGGATTTCTTCAACATCTTCATCTGATCCGCACGGTGTCGCGTCAGCTGCCTCTTCTATTGGGACATCTGAATCTGCATCTGCATCATCAAAGAAATTTGGAGTGAAGTCAAACCCACCAGGCGAACCAATTGTCTGCAACGGTTCTGCACTCTGCACCACAGGTTGAGCAACTTCACTTGCCAGATCCGCAAAGCTAAGAGAATGTGCGTCATCATCATCCCTTATTGAACTTGTTCCAGCACCACTAGCACCCTCGCCTGCGTCAAATGATTGCGGAAAGAATGTAGGATCAGGCCCTCTTGATCTGAAGTTGCGTTCCTCAAGTTCAACGTACAACTCAAAAAGTCGAACCTCGGGAAACTTCATCTGATACCCAAGCATAATATTGACATCTCCATCACTGCGAATGCGATATTTAGTGTATAAAGACCCGGTGGGACCCATACTCATCAGCATTCTATACAGCATTTTCTTGATCTGCTTCCCCGCCTCATCAAGCGTTTCAAGAATTATGCTTTGCAATTGAAGCAGATTAATGCCTTGTTGCACTATAACACAAGGGGGATCATCTGCAGTGAACGTGATCCCATATGCTGTTATTATTATATCACAATTGTGATGCACAAAATATAATAACAATCAGCCATTTTTTTATTAAGAAATTTAGTAGAAGAGATAAGTGTAGAATGAGTATTGAGTAGAAGAGAGAAGTTAGAATGAGTATTAGATGTATGAAAAATGAATTGGGCGTGCATATTTATAGATGCAATTACCATAAGTCGATTTGAATCGACTTTGCATACAAATTTACTAATTTTTTTAACTAAAGTCGAATTGAATCGACTTTGCATACAAATTTACAAATTTTTTTACACTAAAGTCTATTCAAATCGACTATGCATGCAAATTTGCAATTTTTATTGAGCTATAGTCGATTTGCAAATTTGCAGAGCTATAGTCGATTCAAATCGACTTTAATTCAGTAAAACACACTACCTATTCACGTAACTAATTCTACAACTACCTATATACATATTTAACTATTTTAAAGTACCTGTTTACGTAAAAAATCACATTTGACACATATTAATTTTTTTCTAACAAAATATTTATATATATTGATATTTATAATTATTTCATAATTAAGTCTTATTGATTTCTCGATTAAAATTGACCTAAAAGGCCTCTAGAGATAAGTGTAGAAATTGGTCGAGCTAGGCTAGCCGAACTTTAACTTAAAGAAGTTTGGCTTGTATTGTAAATTGGTGGTTCAAGCCTAGACCTGTTACCCGTACATTAGAGATTATTCTTTAGGCCCAAGTCCGATATGTTTTAAATTATGACAAATCCCACAAGCCTATTTAAAACTCTATTTCACATGTAAATTCATAGACAAAATATAAAATTAGTTCAACATAATACCAAATATAATTATGTAATAATTGATTTAATATTTTATAAGACTTAATTATCTAACCTATTATTTTGAACGTTAACTTATTTTATCATATGAATTTTATAGCTTGAAAGAGAGCCAAAATTCAACTAGAATTGCTTACAAAGTTGAAGTACGCATATTAAAACTTAAAAATATTATTATATTTTTTAATATAATAATAATGATAACAACAAAAACAATAATAATATCAAAATGGACCGTACCCACATGTTTATTTAATAGTATTTTTAGGAATAACCCTAATTAAGCTTATTTCACTATTTAGTAAACGAGCCAAACCTAAAGTAGATCAAGTCAAAAGTCCCTCTCGGACGGCCCGAACTTTTTTCACCCCTAAATAGACCTAACAGTTTTTCATATACATGCACGAAGATCCTTGTTAGGTAATTAACACTAGTATTAGGCCACATGAAATGATTCATTGAATTATATTTGATAACTATATTTATTTAACTTTCCGATGATAAATGATTTTCTTAATTTAATTATTATTGTGAGATGCATATTTTGTATATCTTATTAGTATAATTCATTTTTGTTAACATTAAATTCTAATTTTATTGATATATCTTATTTAAAATTACATTTTTGTAATATTTCAAATGAGATTTTTCAAACATGTAAAATCTTAAAATTCACTTGATCTCAATTTCCTTTTAAAGATAAAATTGACTTTTTTAATTTGTCATGATTTACTCTTTTCGTCAAAGAATATATAAGTTCTTTTTTAGCAGTGTATCTAGATAATATAGTATATATACATTTAAAAATAAAACTATTATTTTCAAGGAAGTATTATGTTTCCTTCTAATATTGTAAGGATTGGGTAAAATAATAAATACATTTTGGTTTCAATAGGTCAAAGATAGCAAGCATCTCTTGAGATTATATTAGGGGTATATTAGTCATTAAGTTTTAGAGTTTGTTACTCCTATTAGCCTATATAAGGCTTTATTACTCTGTAATAAACACATATTTTACCAATCTATTCATTACATATTTTTCATCTCTATTTTCTCTATTCTCTAGATACCATAGTTTTCTACATGGTATCAGACAAATGAGATTCTACCTAATTTTTATTTCTGAAATTCTCTTCCGCTGTCATTCAAGAGCATTCTTGAACCTCCATTTTTGCTGCCAATAACCTTCTTGAAATAAAGGGCATTTTCTTTCAATTTCAAGAAGCCAAAACCTTGCAATAATAGGAAGTTTTGCCATAATTTTTGCAGCATATTTTGCATCATTATCTTCATAAGAGCCTTCATCGGAGAAATGCGGAGGAACACGTGATCGCCAACCGAAAATTCCAAATCTCGTCTCCGGTTGTTGGCATAGGTCTTCTGCCTACTCTGAGCCGCTTGCAGCCTTTCCTTGATCAACTTCACCTTCTCCATGGCATCTTGAACCAAGTCGGGTCCTAACAGAGCCGCTTCACCACTCTCAAACCACCCAATGGGAGAACGACATCTCCTACCATACAGAGCCTCAAATGGTGCCATTCCAATACTGGCCTGATAACTGTTATTATAAGAGAATTCGATCAATGGAAGGTATGGATCCCAACCATCGCCGAAATCCATTACACAAGCTCGGAGCATGTCCTCCAAAATCTAAATAGTCCTCTCTTACTGCCCATCGGTCTGAGGGTGAAATGCCGTACTGAAATTAAGACGAGTCCCTAAAGCTTCTTGAAAGGATCGCCAAAACCGGGAGGTGAACTGAGTACCTCGGTCCGAGATGATGGAGACAGGAACACCATGGAGTCGCACAATCACCTCCAAGAACAACTGAGCATAGCGAGGCGCTCCGTAAGCCGTCTTAACCGGAATGAAGTGGGCCGACTTGGTCAATCGATCCACAATCACCCATATGGAGTCAAAGCCTCGGAAACTACGGGGTAATCCCGTCACAAAATCCATGGTGATCATCTCCCACTTCCACGTGGGTATCTCCAACGGTTGCAACAACCCTGCAGGTCTTTGATGCTTTGCTTTCACTTGCTGACACACCAAGCACCTGAAAACGAAGTCTGCCACATCCTGCTTCATACCTTCCCACCAAAACAACTGTTTCAAATCCTGATACATCTTCGTGCTACCTGGATGGATGGAATACTTGGAGTTGTGAGCTTCCTCTAGAATGAGCCTCCTCAGATTACCCACATCGGGTACGCATAACCGCTGTCCACACCGTAAAACACCCTCTGAGTCTAGAGATAGCTCCACGTTCTTCCCTTCACTGACCTCTGACACTAGCTTAGCAAGCCTTGGATCATCACGCTGAACATATTTAATCTGGTCCACCAAAGAGGACTGAGCCCGCACATGAGCTAAGAGTACTCAAGATCTCTCGAAGTGCATGCCCTCCGACTCCAACCTATGGATCTCCTCGACCAACGGTCTCTTCACAACAGCAATGTGGGCCAGACTACCCATAGACTTCCTGCTTAAAGCATCAGCGACTACATTTGCTCTTCCAGGGTGATATAAGATGGTACAATCATAGTCCTTCAGCAACTCCATCCACCGCCTCTGTCTCAGATTGAGGTCTCTCTGCTGAAAGATGTACTTCAAGCTCTTGTGGTCGGTGTAGATCTCACACGTCTCTCCGTAGAGGTAGTGTCTCTAGATCTTGAGAGCAAACACCACCGCTGCCATCTCCAAATCATGAGTGGGGTAGTTCTGCTCGTGATTCTTCAACTTTCTCGAGGCATAAGCTATCACCCTCCCATTCTGCATCAAAACACAACCAAGCCCAATCCGGGAAGCATCACAATACACGGAGTAGCCTCCTGAACCGGTAGGCAAGGCCAAAACGGGAGCGGTAGTCAGAGCCTCCTTCAGCTTTTGAAAACTTGACTCACATGCTTCCGACCACAGAAAAGGTGCGTGCTTCCGAGTTAACTGGGTGAGAGGTGCTGCTACCCGAGAGAAATCCTTGACAAATCTCCGATAGTAGCCCGCAAGACCCAAGAAACTACGGATCTCTGTCACTGTTGTAGGTCTAAGTCATTTCTGAACTGCTTCTACCTTCTTCGGATCCACCATAATACCATCTTTAGACACTATATGCCCCAAAAAGGTTACTTGATCCATCCAAAACTCGCACTTAGAGAATTTGACATAAAGATTGTGAAGGTGTATTTGTGCACCAGAAGGGGGGGTTGAATCGTGCAGGTTTAAAAATTACTTCTAAAAACTTTTCTTAGAAAGCTGTTTACTCAGAAAGGTGATTTGAGTGTTTGCAGCGGAATAAACTTTCTGAGAAGGTTAAGCTTCTGAGAACTTTACCTTTCTGAGAAAGTTCCTTTCTGAGAAGTTTATGAAAGTGTTTTAAAGTTGATTTCACTTAAACGCTTTCTGATTTCAACTTAATAGGTTTTCACAATTCTGATTAAGTTAAAAACGTGTTTGTTGGTTTTCTTAGAAAATAAGAGTTGAAGGAAGAAAAGCTTAACACAGAGAAATTTTTATACTGCTTCAGTTTTAACTAACCTACTTCAGTCCTCAACCTTCCGTTGAGAGTTCTTTAGATATTCTTCTTATCGTGCCTTCTCAGACAACACTGCCTTACCACGTAAAGGACTTTCACCACTTCACAATCCGAAGTGGATTTCCTTGCCTCCAACACTAGAGGACTTTCCTTGCCTTAACTTAATTAAGGACTTTACCTTGCCTCACAACAAAGGACTTTGCTTGCCTTAAACACTTAAGGACTTAAACTTGCCTCAAACAATCGAGAACTTAAAACTGCCTTCAAACAACGAAGGACTTAGCGTTTTTCGAGAATTTTTTTTGCTTCGAAAACCACCTACTAAGATTAAGTTACAAACTTAATTTACCCTTAGTAGACTTCTAGATTTAACTTACAAATGTAAGGATTTACACCAATACAGAACTAGAAGATTTTTGCAAAGTTAGAAGAACAATTCCGTAAAATTGTCTTTCTGAGAAAGTTCTAAGTTTTCGCAAATGATTTTCAATTCAGCAGAGTTTTGGCACGTTTAATCAAGAGTTTTTTCGCGCAAGAATTTTGTCACAATGCTCTGGAATTAAACTCATATATATAGGCATCAAAGAGCCGCGAAATTAGAAGCTTTCACTTTGCTGATGTGGCTGTCTCTGGCTCAGAACGGCTCCCTGCAACAGTCAGCGCGAAATGAGGAACATTTCTGACTTGTACAGTGCGCGTGTTCCCACTTCCTTTGCTTGTTTGTTTCGAGCTTTCTGAGAATGAATGCTTCATCCATTGAGTCTTGACACTTGGTTGCTTCTGAGTCCAACTTTCTGAGAGATGTACGAACTTCTGAGGCGAACCTTCTGAGGGAAGACCCTTCTGAGAACCACCAGTCGCAAGGTCTTCTGAGACCTTTCTGAGGTGACAATGTTCTTCTCACAGAACTGCACTTTCACCTTTTGCGTTTTCTGACTATCCCTTCTGATGTCTTTCACGCCATGATTTCTTCTTGTAATTTATAAGGTTACTTGTTGCTTGTCTTGATCTTACTCATGGATTTGCATAAGTTTAAGCTTTCTGAGACACTTAGCACACATATTAACAAAACCTTAAGTAAAATTTTTATTCTTATGGCTTACTTTGTTATCATTAAAACTTTCTATCTCTCTAGAGAAAATATATCAATTTCTCTCAGAAGGGTTCTGGAGCTTATAGATTGTGGTCCCTCAGAGTCTGCAGCACCACTCTGAGATGATGCTCATGCTCCTTAGCACACTTAGAGTATACCCGGATGTCATTAATGAAGACTATCACGAATCGATCCAAGAATGGTTTGAACACTTGGTTCATGAGGTCCATAAAAGCTGCAGGGGCATTGGTCAACCCAAAAAGACATCACAAGAAACTCGAAATGCCCCTATCGAGTACGGAAAGCCGTCTTCGGAATATCTCCTTCCTTAATCCTCAACTGATGGTAACCCGATCTCAGATTAATCTTAGAAAAACAACAAGCACCCTGAAGCTGATCAAATAGATCATCAATCCTCGGAAAGAGGGTACTTGTTTCGGACCGTCATCTTGTTGAGATGCCTGTAGTCCACACAAAGCTTCATGGATCCATCCTTCTTCTTGACAAAAAGAACCGGAGCACCCCAAGGTGATGTGCTCGGTCGGATGAACCCTTTGTCCAAAAGATCCTTCAGCTGATCCTTCAACTCGTTTAACTCCTTCGGAGCCATACGGTAAGGGGGAATGGAAACTGGTTGAGCATCAGGAGCTAGATCAATCCCGAACTCTATCTCCCGATCTGGTGGCATACCCGGCAACTCCTCCGGAAACACATCTGGGTACTCACTGATAACGTGGTTTTTGCCAATATTTATACCCTTAATTTGGATGATTGTATGCAATTCTTTGCTCTAATTTAGCCTTTTATTATACTTAATACAATTTGGAATTTAATTGGGCTTAACAGAAATAAAGGCTAAAATAACAAGTTTTATGATGTTTTTGCAATTCAAGGATGACCTTTGCACTTGATCTTGGATATTTTGTATTTTTAGTACAGGTCACAGGTATTATCGGAGCTGTAGACATCAGGAACTGAGCAAGAAGCGGAGCAGTGAGTTTCAGAACCAGCATCGAGCGCTCCAGCGCACGAGGCCCACTTAAACTCATCACGTGCACAACGCTGACGCTCTAGCAAGCTATACGTGTCCAGCGCCGCGCCGCAACTCTGTCACAGCAGAAACCCTATCTGCACGAGTTGGGGGCCCAAATTGATTAGGGTTTGGAGGCTGCTCATCTTATTTAAAGGAGACTAATGTATCAGAAAACGGATCTCTTCACACCTCTACATACCTACTATTACTTTCATATCTTTTCTTTTCCTAGTTTCTTACTTTCAACCCTAGGCTTTTAGTTAGAGTTATTTGTTTTCCCATTAGGATTTCTGTTTTCCTAGTTTAGCTCTAGCTCCATCTTTTACATTTCAAACGTTATTCGTCCAGCCCTTTTTGGGTTTTGTAAGTCACTCTTTTATCATTAATTCAGTTATTCGTTTCTCCATCTTGCCAACTTGCATTTAATTTCTTGCTTTGTTCTTAATTGTTTTCTTTATCCCAATTTATTTCGTGCCTTTTAATTTCTTGCCATGAGTAGCTAAATTTCTTGGTGGTTTGTGAGGGTGTGAATATCATTGGGGTAAATTGAGGCTTTGTTCTTGATCTTGCATAAGTTTTCATTATCAACCCTTAACATGTAATTTGAGATCTTGAATTATGTGTTTAACCCCTTTGTCTTTGCTTACTCGATTGAGTTGGCTAATTCATTGACATATGTTTGTGTGTTAGTTGATTAATTGATGCATGGCATATTGGGGATTAGTAATGAGTAATTAATTGGCTGATTAGTCTCTTTAATTAGATTAATGTGATTGGCTTTAATAATTGTTGAGAGTGGAACTAAAGGTGAGATCTAACTAATTAATCTCATTCTAGGAAATTAATAATTAGAATCACAACAAAGGAGTTAGATCTAACTCCGACGTAATTAATCAACTCATACATTCTTTTGTAGCCAATGATTGACACCCTAATGAATGTTTCACCCCCATAAACCGCTGCTTTTATTATTTTCTTTTTTATTCCAAATTAATTATTTTGCACTCAAAAACCCCCAATTGTGACAAACCGTCAGACGACTAGTCTTGTGTATTACTCTCTTAGCCATTCCTTGTGAGAGACGACCCTGGTTTCCACTAAACTATATTAGGGGAACTTGGTTTTAAAAATAATTAAATTTATGGTTGACACGACACAGCCATCAAATTTTTGGCGTCGTTGTCGGGGAATGGCGATGAAAGTAATCACTAGTTGTGTGATTTGTACATATTGTACATAATCTTTTTTCTTTGTTCCTTTGAAAAAAAAAGGAAAAAAAAATTATTTTTGCATTGCATTACATAGCATACTGCATATTTCATCTGTACATTGCATTACATCTACCATTTGCATCCATAGAACTTGTTGTTCGCAGAACAGCAAAGTTCTGCGTCGATACGAGCGCTCGAGCGCCCACTCAGCACCCCAGCTCACCTTTAGAGGGCGCCCTAGCGCCCTTGGACTGCTCGAGCGGTCGTTCGTCGTCCTGCAGCATGTTTTCATGTTTTCTTCTCTTATTTTTCTTCTTTTTCTAGACTAACATGAACACTAACCCCAATTTTAGTCTCCAAGATTTTAGTTTCCATGGTTTTGCAGGTTATCAACCAAGTAGTGGGATGCAAGTGCCACCATTATCCTCAAACCTTCACCAAACACCATACCCGTACCAAAACCCTCAACCGTACTATGAACCATGCTCATCCTTTGACCCCTATTACCAGCCATATAATGAACCACCACCCTCCTACATTGAACCATTTCCATACACATACCATGAGCCTAATCCTTACTCATATCTCAGCAAATGTCTTAACCAACCAACCATTGACCCATTCTACCAACCTTCTCAACCTCTTGCACCGTTTACTCCTGGTGAAAATACTGACAACTCCATGATGAAACAAATTTTTGAAATACTCATGACAAACTGGCAAGCGCTTTTGCGCATGGAAGAGGACCTCCAACAATTGAGAACTCAGGCCACCTCATCACCACCACCACCTTCTCCATTACCACCTTCTTTACCACCACCAGCTTCACCTCCACATTCACCATCACAAGAGGAACCGGAGTTCCCTATTGTTGAAGATAATTATGCTTTAGAGCAATTGAATTGGGAGACATTGAAGGCCATGGTGGAAGAATTATCTGGGGAAATCGAGGAAGACTCCGAAGTGGAGATAGTCTATGAGGAGCCTCCACCTTTACTCAGTACCGTGCTAGACACCGTGTGTGCAGAGGAAAGTTCTTTGACTGTTGGAGTCGCTACAGAGATTCCCTCACTAGGAGAAATTGACGAGGCATGCAAGGAAAAAGTCATGGATTCCACTCCTTCATCCCCTGTTGTTTCTAGGCAACCATTGGGACTCTTCCCACTTGCTCTTGGGCCTCATGAGTATGCTTGTCTCGAGACTGATGCTCAACTCCTTACCCTTTGTGGGGTGTCGGTATCTTCTCGAGCTCAAATTTCTTGGAAGCTAACTAATTTAAATTCTGTTTTCTCTAACCCATCTTGTGAGGATTTTCATCCCTCCTCACTTGATTTTGTTGGTTTTAGGGATGCCTTTTGAAGGAATGAGTGTTGTGCTTCAAGGGGCAAATTAAGGATCAAAATACTTGGGTCCCGAAATAAGAAAGGGATCATTCTCTTTGGAGTGGTTCATTTCTCATGGGATCCTGGTGGAGGTATGGAAAGTGATAGGGCTTCGGCAAGTGCACCGAATCGTACAAGTAATAAAGTCCACGGTGAGTGGGTATCGTTCCCACGAGGATTAAAGAACTGAGCAAAGATTTCGTGATGTGAATTTCTAATTAGACGAATCGAATTAAGGGTGATGAAAGGTTTGAAATCATAAATTCAAAAGAGTATCAAAGCAACAGACAGTAAACTAATTTTGAAAACTTCAAAGAATGAGAGGTTAGGAATCGGGTTCACGTATCTTCTGAAATAATTAAAAACAATTGCTCGCCTTCAAATTTTAAAACTTTAATTCAAATGAACGAATCTTAAATTGTCAATTCCAATCCCTTGGTAATTTAACACTTTTTCTATGAACAATCAGTCAATCCCTTGATCAAATATTTCACAGAAAAGAAAATATGTTTACTGATTCAAAGTTCATAAAAGTCTTGACTCTATTCCTAGTTATCAATCCTTCCAGCAATTTCCCTTGAGCTAATTCACACACTTATTTTCCCAAATAAACATATGAATCCAAGATAAGTTGAAAAGCGATTTCCCAATCTTCAGAACAACACAAAACAATAAGGTAGTTACCTGAATCGAAGAAATAGAATTCAAAGGTTTGCAATCATCGGGATTAATTCATAGTGATACGATTCCCCTATCCCTAACAAGGAATTAGTTACTCATAATCAAAGTAAACAAAGCATAGAAATTGATAGAAAGCAGGTTAAAGAACGAATAACTCATTGTATTGAAAAACAGAGTACTGGAATGAAAAACAAGCTGCTGCTGAAAAATAAGGATTCAAGATGATCGATCAGATAATAGATGACCTAATTTCCCCCTATTCTAGTCCTATATATAATCAGATAGTCTAGAATTTAAATTGATTACAGAGGGATTTTGTTTTTAGATAACTAGTCAAGAGTAATATCCAAACAGATTTAATCCTGAATTATACATGCTCTGTTTCCATTTTTATCCGGACGCAAGGCGTAGGGAGGACGCGACGCGCTGCATGGGGTGGTTTCTCCAGGGCGCAGGGCGCCACCAGTTCAATCCTACTCGGGCGCAATGCGCCAGGGGGCGCAATGCGCAGGCTTGTGGAGGACCAGTCGGGCGCAACGCGTGCACGGGGCGCAAGGCGCCAGCTTGTGGATGTCATCTGGGCGCAACGCCGCGCGCGGGCGCAAGGCGCCAGCCTAGTGGAGGACCACTCGGGCGCAACGCATGCGCAGGCGCAAGGCGCCAGCCTTCCGCACATCTTCCGAATTGTTTCTGACTTTGAGGCGCCTTGCGTGCATCAGGCGCAAGGCGTCAGCATCGGTCCTTCAAATATGCCTCTCCGGTTGCTATTGCTTCATCAATTACTTGCTCAATTCCTGAAATTAGCACCAAATAATACCCAAAACATAATATAACTAGGAAAAATCCATTTTATTCTAAAAACACTCAATTCACCCTAAAAGCATACTGAAATTACTTTAAACTAACACAATTTATTAGAATTCAAACCACAAAATTAGATAAAGATGCCAAGGCATCACAACACCAAACTTAAGGTGTTGCTTGTCCTCAAGCAACAAAAGAGAACAAACACAAAGTAGTGCACCGGAGTTAAGAACAAGAATTTCCAAAACTCGAATGATAAATCTAGTAAGGCCAACTACCAGAACTAAGACTACCTGCACTTTCTCATTACTTTATAACTTTCAACAAATCATTGTGCAATAGGGAAGACACTCAGACTTATACTACAGATCATGTTAGAATGGTTCTTCAAGAGATCTCTATCTACCAACTATGTTTTCATTTTCACAACCATGTAGTGCAAAGACATTTACTTTTTTAATTTCACCCAGATGAATTAGCTTTCTCAATAATCTTTGGGGTAGTGCTCGTGCCTTTTTCTCTTTGAGATTCATGACTCTAAATGCTTAGTCTCAGGGTAGCTTTTTAAGATGAGTTTTCGATTAACGTTCCCGGTCCAGTTGGCCCAAGACGCTAGGTGATGAAGCACCCCTCGAATCTAATTACCCAAGCCTGTCCCTGACACACTCACACCACAAGCACATAGCTAGGTTCTAAAAATAAAGAGTGAAGATGTCCCCTAGCCATTGGTGCTCAGAGCCTTAGAAAAATTTTTTTTTTTTGCACAGTCTACCCTTCTCTTTTACTTATCACAGTTCAAACATTTTCATCTATTTTCCAGAGACTTCACACTACATTTATGTACTTAATTTATCAACACAGTTGTCTTTCAGAAATACTCCAAGAACCACTATAACTATTTTCTGCAGCATCATTTCTTTGTTACCTCCCTATTCATTATTTCTTTTCCAATTCATTCATACATGTTGATCACATTCTTAAGTTAGCCTTACCCATTACAATCACTCTTGTTCTTTTTACAATTGTTCATCCTCCTTTACACAACACAAGACATAACACGACATTAATAACAAAACACCAATAACAACACTCGACTCACACAGAAAAATTAAAAATCATAAATTAAAAACTTACCTGAGGGGGGTGGTCAATCTCCCCCTTGGTCCTCATCCTCATCATCCTCTTCTTCTTCCTCCTCCTCTTCATCATTCTCATCATTTGAGGGGTTGGGCTCCCTGTATTCCCACTTTGTTTTACAGCTAGTTTGACATTCAGGAAATTTCTCTGGAGCCATCCTATGGAATGCATGAACAAGGTAGGAGAACATGTCATGAGAGTAGTTTCTGAAGTCATCCAACTCGACCCTCAGCTTCTGCACGTCAGTAAACTCATGTCGCTGCTGAGTCTTACTTGGTATGTCCTCCATAGGTTCCTCTGGAGGGGCAACAGATGGGAGTTCAGGTTCCTTACCAGTGTCCTTCCTCCTTGATCTTCCAAGGGCTGCAGCAGTTATTGGTCTAGGCACCAGGATGGGAGAGTCACCTTCAATCACTACTCCTGCAGCTTCAGTAAGGCGCTGAATGAGGCACGGAAATCCCAAGGTTAGTCTTGCTGAGTAGACAAATCTTGCTATACCCTTGGATAATACAGTGCCCAGATCAACTTGTTCCTTGGTAATAAGGCAATGGATCATTATTGCCCTATCTACCGTTACCTCAGAATGATGAGTGGTCGGGAGGATGGAGCGATTGATGAATTCTAGCCATCCTCTGGCCACAGGAATAAGGTCCCCCCGAGCTAGCTGAACTGGGTTGCCGTGTCTATCCATCCTCCAGTTAGCCCCGGGTTTGCAGATCTCCCGCAGCACCGTTTGCAGCTTCTGGTTTCCCTTCAACCGTGCACAATATCCAAAAGGTGATTTTTCTGGATTGACTTCAAGATTCAAAACTGTTTCCACCATTTTAGAGCTGAAGTCAATCTCTTTTCCTCTGAGGAAGCTCTTGAACTCCCTTTCTTTGGTCTTTTCTGACTGCCATGCGTTTGCATAGAATTCTAGCACCCTTTGCATTCCCACAATTCCAGGAGGTGAACACACCAGCCTCCACCCTCTACGATCAATCTCTTCTTGGATTTCTGGGAATTCCCCCTCTCTAAATGCAAAACCAATTTCCGGAATGATTGATTTGTTCACTACCACTGAATTGTAGTAGTCTTCATTTTCTTTTGTCCGGAAACGATGAGAGTAGTAAGAGGGAGATGCAGCCACTTCCTTTCCCTTTCTCTTCTTGGATGATGGTGCCATTTCCTGTAAACAAAAATTGAACCACAACACAGACAGGAAGCCCCATGACAGTAACACCATTAATATTTTAGCTCAATAGAAACAAATAAAAATTGGCATTTCTTCCAACACCAAACTTAGAATTTTACAGAAATTCTAAGCCGAACAACACTCTAGCTCTATATCATTTTCATACCAAAGACTCATTGACAATTTCCCTCTACTTCTATATTATCTCTATCTAAAAATTCCACTAACTCAGCAATAGCATTATCTATATTATCTGAACATTGAGAAAGACAAGGAATAAATGCTTGCTTCATAGTTAATGAACAACTTACCTATAATAGAGAGAATTAGGGAAAGTGTAGACTTTCACAGGATTGATGCGGCTGCAGGGGAAGTAGTGGACGACGGGGAGAAGAGCCGAGAGGGGTATGTGTTTTTGTGAGGATGGATGGTGGGAAGAGGAATTAGGATTGTGTAAGATTGAAGAAGAAATGTATGAATGAATGAATGAAGAATGGAGTGACCGATTCTCTTCTTATAGTGGTGCTACCACTATGCTCTTTAGCGCGAGACTTGCTCGCCCAAAATATAGAGAGGGCGCAAAGCGCCAAGATGAAAAGGAATCAGGCGCAAGGCGCCGAAATGAATTGCAATTCGGGCGCAAAGCGCCACAAAGAAAATGAATCAGGCGCAAGGCGCCAAAGTGAATTGGAATCCGGGCGCAAAGCGCCACAAAGAAATTAGATTCGGGCGCGAAGCGCCAAGGGAGACTGAATTCAGGTGCGAGGCGCCAACAGGGAAGGAATTTCAGGCGCAAAGCGCCAGCAGAGAAAAATTTCAGGCGCAAAGCGCCAGCCTCCAAGCAGTTCGGGCGCAATGCGCCGAAGTGAATTGAAATTCGGGCGCGAAGCGCCACAAAGAATTTAATTCGGGCGCGAGGCGCCCACAAGAGATTGAATTCAGGCGCAAGGCGCCAAGGACACTGAAATTCGGGCGCGTCGCGTTAAGAGCAAAACAGTTCGGGCGCAAGGCGCGACGAGGACGCGTCGCGCCTCTGGGTCCGAATTTCTTTTATTCGCTACTGTCTTCCAGGCGCAATGCGCAGTGCTAGCGCGAGGCGCTGGGTGAAGCTGCTTATGAGGGCGCGATGCGTCAGTGAGGTGCACTGCGCCAGCTAGGAGAATTTTTTTTTTTTTTTAAACAGAAACTGAACATAATCAAAATTCAATAAAAGATACTAATTGGGTTGCCTCCCAATAAGCGCTTCTTTAACGTCACTAGCTTGACGTATGACATTTTCTCAGGTGAATGTTTGAACCGAGACGACTCGGTCGATCTCTCCCCCAAGATAATGTTTCAATCTTTGTCCATTGACAGTGAATTTTCTTTCAGATTTGGAGTCCATGATCTCTACATGTCCATAAGGTGAAACCTTAGTGATAGTGAATGGTCCTGACCATCTTGTCTTCAATTTACCCGGGAGCAACCTTAATCTTGAATTAAACAAAAGAACTTGTTGTCCAGGTTCAAATTGTCTTGGAGTGATCTTTTTATCATGCCACCGCTTGGTTCTCTCCTTATACAACTTAGCATTATCATAAGCTTGACTACGAAACTCGTCAAGTTCATTGAGTTGTAGTAATCTCTTGTCATTTGCCAATTTTTCATCAAAATTCAAAAATTTTATGGCCCAAAATGATTTATGTTCAAGTTCAACAGGCAAGTGACAAGATTTACCATATAGAAGTTGATAAGGAGACATACCAATTGGTGTTTTGAACGCAGTTCTGTAGGCCCACAGTGCATCATCAATTTTCCTTGACCAATCCTTTCTTGAAGCATTTACCACTTTTTCTAGGATCCTCTTCAATTCCCTATTGGAAATTTCAGCTTGTCCACTTGTTTGAGGGTGGTATGGGGTGGCTACCTTGTGCTTGACTCCATATTTTTGTAGAAGACTCTCCAATTGCTTATTACAGAAGTGACTTCCACCATCACTAATCAAGGTTCTAGGAACTCCAAACCTTGAGAAGATCATCTTCCTGAGAAAATTCACCACCACTTTTGCCTCATTAGTGGGGGAGGCAATTACTTCAACCCATTTGGATACATAGTCTACTGCTACCAGGATATACAAGTTGGAGTAGGAGGATGGAAAGGGACCCATGAAATCTATTCCCCAAACATCAAACAAATCCACTTCAAGAATGAACTGCTGAGGCATTTCATGCTTCCTTGATATGTTTCCGGTTCTTTGGCATCTATCACATCTCTCTACAAAAGCTCTTGCATCCTTGAAAATTGTTGGCCAGTATAACCCACTTTGTAGGACCTTGGCTGCAGTTCTTTCTCCACTGAAATGTCCACCATATTCAGAACCATGACAGTGCCATAAAACACTATATACTTCTTCTTCCGGGATACACCTTCTAATTACTCCATCACTGCACCTTTTGAACAAATAAGGTTCATCCCATAAGAAGTACCTAGCATCATGCAAGAATTTCTTCTTCTGATTCCAATTCATTTCACTTGGAACCCTTCCCCAGCTTTATAATTTGCTATGTCAGCAAACCATGGTAACACTTGTATTGCTAGGAGTTGTTCATCTGGAAACTCTTCATTCACTGGCACCTTACTCACTTGCTCTTCTCCCTGTGCAATCCTTGACAAGTGGTCTGCCACTAAGTTTTCTGAGCCTTTCTTATCTCTGATCTCAATGTTGAACTCTTGTAGCAACAGCACCCATCTAATCAGTCTTGGCTTTGCATCCTGTTTACTCATCAAATACTTAAGAGCAGAGTGGTCAGTATAGACTATTACCTTTGACCCAACCAAATAAGACCTGAACTTATCAAAAGCAAAAACTACAGCCAATAATTTCTTCTCTGTTGTTGCATAATTTTTTTGTGCATCATTTAATACACGACTTGCATAATAAATAACATGCAACAACTTGTCTTTTCTTTGTCCTAAAACAGCCCCAATTGCAAAATCACTTGCATCACACATTAATTCAAATGGTAAGGACCAATCAGGAGGAGAAATTATTGGTGCAATAACAAGTTTGGTTTTGAGAGTTTCAAAGGCATACATGCATTCACTGTCAAAATTAAATTGTGATTCTTTCATTAAAAGACTACTCAATGGTTTTGCAATTTTTGAAAAGTCTTTTATGAACCTTCTATAGAACCCAGCATGACCCAAGAAACTTCTCATTGCTTTAACATTTATAGGCGGAGGTAATTTTTCAATTACCTCCACTTTGGCTTTGTCAACTTCAATACCTTTGGAAGAAACTCGGTGTCCAAGAACAATACCTTCTGTTACCATAAAATGACATTTTTCCCAATTCAAAACAAGGTTTGTTTCTTGACACCTCATTAAAACTAAAGATAGATGGTTGAGACAGGACTCAAATGAATTACCAAAAACAGAAAAATCATCCATAAATACCTCAATGAATTTTTCTACCATATCAGAGAATATAGAAAGCATGCACCTTTGAAAAGTGGCGGGTGCATTGCACAACCCGAAAGGCATTCTTCGATAGGCAAAAACTCCATAAGGGCATGTGAAAGTTGTCTTCTCTTGATCTACCGGATCTACTGCAATTTGATTGTAGCCTGAATAACCATCCAAGAAGCAGTACTATGGATGACCCGCCAACCTCTCCAACATTTGATCAATGAATGGAAGTGGAAAATGATCTTTTCTAGTGACCACATTTAATCTTCTGTAGTCAATGCACATCCTCCACCCAGTCACTGTCCTTGTAGGAATTAACTCATTGTTTCCATTCTTCACCACCGTGATGCCACCTTTCTTTGGTACCACTTGCACTGGACTCACCCAAGGACTGTCAGAAATGGGATAAATAATCCCAGCATCCCATAACTTCAGAACTTCTTTTAGCACCACTTCCTTCATGATGGGGTTGAGTCTTCGTTGAGGTTGCACCACTGGTTTTGAGTCTTCTTCCATGAGGATTTTGTGCATGCACATGGTTGGACTAATCCCCTTGAGATCACTAAGCTTCCATCCAATTGCTCCTTTATGCTTCTTCAACACTTCCAGTAATTCTCCTTCCTCTTTTTCATTTAGTGAAGCATTGATTATCACAGGATAAAACTCATCATTTCCTATGAAAGCATATTTGAGATAAGGAGGCAATGGTTTCAATTCAGGCTTTGTAATTTCTTGCTTCTCCTCTTTTTTCTTCAATAACAGCTCCTCTGTTTCTTGTAAAGTCAGGGAAGAATTTGACATATTGAGCTCTTCTTGTTTTTTTTTTTTCATTCCCTTCCACCAAAGCCACTGTTTCTATAACATCATCTCCCCAAGTTAATGCAAACACTTCCTCTACCAAGGGATCTATTGTGTCTAACCTCATGCAATTTTCTTGATCCACTGGAAATTTCATAGAGTTAAAAACATTAAAAACTACCTTTTCATCATGCACCCTTAATGTTAACTCACCTTTTTGCACATCAATTAAAGCTCTTCCAGTGGCTAAGAATGGTCTCCCAAGGATAATAGGAGTGTCTTCATCTTCCTCCATATCAAGCACCACAAAATCTGCAGGGAAAATGAACTTATCAACTTTGACAAGTGCATTCTCTACAACACCAAATGGAAACTTGATTGAACGATCAGCAAGTTGCAGAGAAATAGAAGTTGGCTTCACTTCTTCTATGTTCAACTTCTTCATAATGGACAAGGGCATGAGGTTAATGCTTGCCCCCAAATCACATAAGGCTTTTCCAATGGTCAAACTTCCAATGGTGCAGGGAACATAAAACTTCCCAGGATCCTTTAACTTTTGAGGCATCTTCTTTTGAATGACAGCACTACATTCCTCTGTGAGCATCACTGTTTCATCTTCCCTGAGTGTTCTCTTCCTTGACAGCAAATCTTTCATGAACTTGGCATATAAAGGCATTTGCTCAAGTGCCTCAGCAAATGGGATGTTTATTTGCAACTTCCTAAATATGTCCAAGAACTTTGAGAATTGCTTTTCCTGGTTTTGCTTTTGAAGTCTTTGAGGATATGGCAACCTTGGCTTGTATGGAGCAACTTGAACTTCTTCTTTCTCTTCTTCCTGCATGGGTACTTCTTTTTCTCTTTCTTCAATGTTGGAAGCTCTTTCTCCTCTTTCTTGTCCCGTACCTCCACTTTCTTTTCTTCTTTTTGTTCTTTAAGTATTTTTCCACTCCTTAAGTGAATGGCCTTACAATGCTCCTTAGGATTTGGTTCTGTGTTGCTTGGAAAAATCCCTGCAGGTCTCTCAGAGAGTTGTTTAGCTATTTGGCCAACTTGCACCTCCAAGTTCCTTATAGAAGCCTCTTGATTTTTGAAATTAGCCCTTGTCTCCTGCATGAAACTTGAGGTTTGTTGCACAAAAAGTAGAAGTAGATTGAGTGAGTTTCTCCATAGCAATCTCCAGTGAAGTTGGTTTAGGAGGACCTTGTGGAGGAATGAATGGGGGTTGTTGATTTGGAGCATGGAATTGCTTCTGCCCTTGATTTCCCCATCCAAAATTTGGATGATTCCTCCACCCCGGATTATAAGTTTTGGAGTATGGATCATTTTGTTGCCTTGGAGGGTTCCCCATGTAGTTTACTTGCTCCGGTGGAGTTTCCTTGAACAAGTCACATTCTTCATTCTTATGAGACCCACCACAAAGTTCACAGGATAAAATTGGAGGTCCTACTGCAGCAACTTGCATTTGTCCCATTTGCTTTGTGAGTGTTGCTAGTTGTTGAGACATCATCTTGTTTTGTGCCAAGAGAGTATCCAATGTGTCTAACTCCATCATACCTTTTCTTAATGGAGTTCGATCACTTGGACATAGGAAATTATTCTCGGCCATTGTCTCAATCACTCTAAAGCTTCCTCAGGCGTCTTTCTATGAAGAGATCCTCCAGCACTTGCATTAATCATAGCTCTCGAACTTTGAGAAACTCCATCATAGAATGTCTGAATTGGTAGCCAGTCAGGGATTGCATTGGTGTGGACATTTTCTGAGCATCTCCTTGTACCTTTCCCATGCTTCATAGAGTGATTCTCCCTCCTTTTGAGCAAATGAGTTGATGTCATTCCTTAGCTTTGCTAGCTTCTGTGGAGGGAAATACTTAGCTAGAAAATTTGCTAACTAAGTCATCCCATGTACTGATGCTTTCCAGTGCTGTGATTGCAACCATAGTTTAGCTCTGTCCCTAAGAGAAAAGGGAAGAGTCTCACTTAATTGCATCTGAACTCACACCATTGCTTTTGATCGTATCACATAACTGGAGGAAGGTAGCTAAGTGAACATTAGGATCATCAAGAGCTCCTCCACTGAATTGTTCTTGCTGCACCAATTGGATGAGTGAAGGCTTGAGCTCAAAAGTTGTTTGCTTGCACTGGTGGTGGGACAATACTATTTCCATACCCGTTAGTGGTAGGTGTGGCATAGTCTCCCAAAAGTTCTTCTCGGCCCATCACCTTCTTCTGCCATTGCTGCTCTTTTCTTTGCTTGTCTCAGCTTCCTCAAGGTCCTTTCAATTTCAGGATCAAAGTATAACTCTGTTCGTTCTATTTTTGCATGCAAAACAGACACCAAACTGAATAAAAGTGAGGTCTAGCACTTCCCAACGTCACAGTGAAGGGAATACTAGAGTAAAAACAAAATAAAAATATCTAATTTAGAAATCACACAATTACTCTAATTGTCAGTTTCAATTAATCCCCGGCAACGGCGCCAAAAACTTGATAGGGCTTCAGCAAGTGCACCGAATCGTACAAGTAATAAAGTCCACGGTGAGTGGGTATCGTTCCCACGAGGATTAAAGAACTGAGCAAAGATTTCGTGATGTGAATTTCTAATTAGACGAATCGAATTAAGGGTGATGAAAGGTTTGAAATCATAAATTCAAAAGAGTATCAAAGTAACAGATAGTAAACTAATTTTGAAAACTTCAAAGAATGAGAGGTTAGGGAATCGGGTTCACGTATCTTCTGAAATAATTAAAACAATTGCTCGCCTTCAAATTTTAAAACTTTAATTCAATGAACGAATCTTAAATTGTCAATTCCAATCCCTTGGTAATTTAACACCTTTTCCATGAACAATCAGTCAATCCCTTGATCAAATCGTTTCACAGAAAAGAAAATATGTTTACTGATTCAAAGTTCATAAAAGTCTTGACTCTATTCCTAGTTATCAATCCTTCCAGCAATTTCCCTTGAGCTAATTCACACACTTATTTTCCCAAATAAACATATGAATCCAAGATAAGTTGAAAAGCGATTTCCCAATCTTCAGAACAACACAAAACAATAAGGTAGTTACCTGAATCGAAGAAATAGAATTCAAAGGTTTGCAATCATCGGATTAATTCATAGTGATACGATTCCCCTATCCCTAACAAGGAATTAGTTACTCATAATCAAAGTAAACAAAGCATAGAAATTGATAGAAAGCAGGTTAAAGAACGAATAACTCATTGTATTGAAAAACAGAGTAAAAACAGAGTACTGGAATGAAAAACAAGCTGCTGCTGAAAAATAAGGATTCAAGATGATCGATCAGATAATAGATGACCTAATTTCCCCCTATTCTAGTCCTATATATAATCAGATAGTCTAGAATTTAAATTGATTACAGAGGGATTTTGTTTTTAGATAACTAGTCAAGAGTAATATCCAAACAGATTTAATCCTGAATTATACATGCTCTGTTTCCATTTTTATCCGGACGCAAGGCGTAGGGAGGACGCGACGCGCTGCATGGGGTGGTTTCTCCAGGGCGCAGGGCGCCACCAGTTCAATCCTACTCGGGCGCAAGGCGCAGGGGGCGCAATGCGCAGGCTGTGGAGGACCAGTC
>RYYW01000222.1:0-24519 GCA_013621005.1 Aeschynomene evenia | reverse complement strand
GCTGAATACACTCAATTAGAACCATAATAGGCTCATTACATCATCCTTTGGTTATATAACCATCCTAGTGACTAAAATGGAGCCGTTTGACCAAAGTAAGACAAAATGAAGCTCAATACACTCAATCAGGACAAAAATAGGCTCATTACATTATCGGTTTGTTATCTACAACATCTTAGTGACTAAAATGGTGCAATTGATCAAAGTAAGACCAAAAGAAGCTCAATACACTCAACTAGGACAAAAATAGGCTGATTACATCATCCTCTGTTTATCTAAACCTTCCTAGTGACTAAAATTGAAGAATTGACCAAACTAAGACAAATGAACCTCAATACACTCAATTAGGACCAAAAATAGGCCCATTACATCATCCTTTGGTTATCTACACCGTCCTAGTGACTAAAATGGCGCCACTGACCAAAGTAAGACCAAATAAAGCTCAATACACTCAATTAGGACCAAAATAGGCTCATTACATCATCCTTTGGTTAGCTAAACCTTCCTTGTGACTAAAAAGGAAGAACTGGCCAAACTAAGACCTAATAAAGCTCAATGCACTCAATTGACCAAATAGGCTCATTAGGTCATCCTTTTGGTTATCCATACCTTCCTAGTGACTAAAATGGAAGAATTGACCAAAGTAAGACCTAATGAAGCTCAATACACTCAATTAGAACCAAAATAGGCTCATTACATCATCCTCTGTTTATGTACAACATCGTAGTGACTAAAATGGAGCCATTGACCAAAGTAAGACCAAATGAAGCTCAATACACTCATTTAGGACCAAAATAGGCTCATTACATCATCCTTTGGTTATATAAACCATCCTAGGGACTAAAATGGAGCCGTTGACCAAAGTAACACTAAATGAAGCTCAATACACTCAATCAGGACAAAAAATAGGCTCATTACATTATCGGTTTGTTATCTACAACATCTCAGTGACTAAAATGGAGCAATTGATCAAAGTAAGACCAAAAGAAGCTCAATACACTCAACTAGGACCAAAATAGGCCCATTACATCATCCTTTGGTTATCTACACCGTCATAGTGACTAAAATGGCGCCACTGACCAAAGTAAGACCAAATAAAGCTCAATACACTCAATTAGGACCAAAATACGCTCATTACATCATCCTTTTGTTAGCTAAACCTTCCTTGTGACTAACAAGGAAGAACTGGCCAAACTAAGACCTAATAAAGCTCAATGCACTCAATTGACCAAAATAGGCTCATTAGGTCATCCTTTGGTTATCCAAACCTTCCTAGTGACTAAAATGGAAAGAATTGACCAAAGTAAGACCTAATGAAGCTCAATACACTCAATTAAGACCAAAATAGGCTCAGTACGTCATCCTTTGGTTATCTAAACCTGCCTAGTGACTAAAATAGAAGAATTGACCAAAGTAAGACCTAATGAAGCTGAATACACTCAATTAGAACCAAAATAGGCTCATTACATCATCCTTTGGTTATATAAACCATCCTAGTGACTAAAATGGAGTCGTTGACCAAAGTAAGACAAAATGAAGCTCAATACACTCAATCAGGACAAAAATAGGCTCATTACATTATCGGTTTGTTATCTACAACATCTTAGTGACTAAAATGGTGCAATTGATCAAAGTAAGACCAAAGAAGCTCAATACACTCAACTAGGACAAAAATAGGCTGATTACATCATCCTCTGTTTATCTAAACCTTCCTAGTGACTAAAATTGAAGAATTGACCAAACTAAGACAAAATGAACCTCAATACACTCAATTAGGACCAAAATAGGCCCATTACATCATCCTTTGGTTATCTACACCGTCCTAGTGACTAAAATGGCGCCACTGACCAAACTAAGACCAAATAAAGCTCAATATCAATTAGGACCAAAATAGGCTCATTACATCATCCTTTGGTTAGCTAAACCTTCCTTGTGACTAACAAGGAAGAACTGGCCAAACTAAGACCTAATAAAACTCAATGCACTCAATTGACCAAAATAGGCTCATTAGGTCATCCTTTGGTTATCCAAACCTTCCTAGTGACTAAAATGGAAGAATTGACCAAAAGTAAGACCTAATGAAGCTCAATACACTCAATTAGAACCAAATAGGCTCATTACATCATCCTTTGGTTATGTACAACATCCTAGTGACTAAAATGGAGCCATTGACCAAAGTAAGACCAAATGAAGCTCAATACAGTCATTTAGGACCAAAATAGGCTCATTACATCATCCTTTGGTTATCTAAACCTTCCTAGTGACTAAAAATGGAAGAATTGACCAAACTAAGACCTAATGAACCTCAATACACTCAATTAAGACCAAAATAGGCTCAGTACGTCATCCTTTGGTTATCTAAACCTGCCTAGTGACTAAAATAGAAGAATTTACCAAAGTAAGACCTAATGAAGCTGAATACACTCAATTAGAACCAAAATAGGCTCATTACATCATCCTTTGGTTATATAAACCATCCTAGTGACTAAAATGGAGTCGTTGACCAAAGTAAGACAAAATGAAGCTCAATACACTCAATCAGGACAAAAATAGGCTCATTACATTATCGGTTTGTTATCTACAACATCTTAGTGACTAAAATGGTGCAATTGATCAAAGTAAGACCAAAAGAAGCTCAATACACTCAACGAGGACAAAAATAGGCTGATTACATCATCCTCTGTTTATCCAAACCTTCCTAGTGACTAAAATTGAAGAATTGACCAAACTAAGACAAAATGAAGCTCAATACACTCAATTAGGACCAAAATAGGCCTATTACATCATCCTTTGGTTATCTACACCGTCCTAGTGACTAAAATGGCGCCACTGACCAAAGTAAGACCAAATGAAGCTCAATACACTCAATTAGGACCAAAAGGCTCATTACATCATCCTTTGGTTAGCTAAACCTTCCTTGTGACTAACAAGGAAGAACTGGCCAAACTAAGACCTAATAAAGCTCAATGCACTCAATTGACCAAAATAGGCTCATTAGGTCATCCTTTGGTTATCCAAACCTTCCTAGTGACTAAAATGGAAGAATTGACCAAAGTAAGACCTAATGAAGCTCAATACACTCAATGAGAACCAAAATAGGCTCATTACATCAGCCTTTGGTTATGTACAACATCCTAGTGACTAAAATGGAGCCATTGACCAAAGTAAGACCAAATGAAGCTCAATACACTCATTTAGGACCAAAATAGGCTCATTACATCATCCTTTGGTTATATAAACCATCCTAGGGACTAAAATGGAGCCGTTGACCAAAGTAACACAAAATGAAGCTCAATACACTCAATCAGAACAAAAATAGGCTCATTACATTATCGGTTTGTTATCTACAACATCTCAGTGACTAAAATGGAGCAATTGATCAAAGTAAGACCAAAAGAAGCTCAATACACTCAACTAGGACCAAAATAGGCCCATTACATCATCCTTTGGTTATCTACACCGTCCTAGTGACTAAAATGGCGCCACTGATCAAAGTAAAACCAAATAAAGCTCAATACACTCAATTAGGACCAAAATAGGCTCATTACATCATCCTTTGGTTAGCTAAACCTTCCTTGTGACTAACAAGGAAGAACTGGCCAAACTAAGACCTAATAAAGCTCAATGTACTCAATTGACCAAAATAGGCTCATTAGGTCATCCTTTGGTTATCCAAACCTTCCTAGTGACTAAAATGGAAGAATTGACCAAAGTAAGACCTAATGAAGCTCAATACACTCAATTAGAACCAAAATAGGCTCATTACATCATCCTTTGGTTATGTACAACATCCTAGTGACTAAAATGGAGCCGTTGACCAAAGTAAGACAAAATGAAGCTCAATACACTCAATCAGGACAAAAATAGGCTCATTACATTATCGGTTTATCTACAACATCTTAGTGACTAAAATGGTGCAATTGATCAAAGTAAGACCAAAAGAAGCTCAATACACTCAACTAGGACAAAATAGGCTGATTACATCATCCTCTGTTTATCTAAACCTTCCTAGTGACTAAAATTGAAGAATTGACCAAACTAAGACAAAATGAACCTCAATACACTCAATTAGGACGAAAATAGGCCCATTACATCATCCTTTGGTTATCTACACACCGTCCTAGTGACTAAAATGGCGCCACTGACCAAAGTAAGACCAAATAAAGCTTAATACACTCAATTAGGACCAAAATAGGCTCATTACATCATCCTTTGGTTAGCTAAACCTTCCTTGTGACTAAAAAGGAAGAACTGGCCAAACTAAGACCTAATAAAGCTCAATGCACTCAATTGACCAAAATAGGCTCATTAGGTCATCCTTTGGTTATCCAAACCTTCCTAGTGACTAAAATGGAAGAATTGACCAAAGTAAGACCTAATGAAGCTCAATACACTCAATTAGAACCAAAATAGGCTCATTACATCATCCTCTGGTTATGTACAACATCGTAGTGACTAAAATGGAGCCATTGACCAAAGTAAGACCAAATGAAGCTCAATACACTCATTTAGGACCAAAATAGGCTCATTACATCATCCTTTGGTTATATAAACCATCCTAGGGACTAAAATGGAGCCGTTGACCAAAGTAACACAAAATGAAGCTCAATACACTCAATCAGGACAAAAATAGGCTCATTACATTATCGGTTTGTTATCTACAACATCTCAGTGACTAAAATGGAGCAATTGATCAAAGTAAGACCAAAAGAAGCTCAATACACTCAACTAGGACCAAAATAGGCCCATTACATCATCCTTTGGTTATCTACACCGTCATAGTGACTAAAATGGCGCCACTGACCAAAGTAAGACCAAATAAAGCTCAATACACTCAATTAGGACCAAAATACGCTCATTACATCATCCTTTTGTTAGCTAAACCTTCCTTGTGACTAACAAGGAAGAACTGGCCAAACTAAGACCTAATAAAGCTCAATGCACTCAATTGACCAAAATAGGCTCATTAGGTCATCCTTTGGTTATCCAAACCTTCCTAGTGACTAAAATGGAAGAATTGACCAAAGTAAGACCTAATGAAGCTCAATACACTCAATTAAGACCAAAATAGGCTCAGTACGTCATCCTTTGGTTATCTAAACCTGCCTAGTGACTAAAATAGAAGAATTGACCAAAGTAAGACCTAATGAAGCTCAATACACTCAATTAGAACCAAAATAGGCTCATTACATCATCCTCTGGTTATGTACAACATCGTAGTGACTAAAATGGAGCCATTGACCAAAGTAAGACCAAATGAAGCTCAATACACTCATTTAGGACCAAAATAGGCTCATTACATCATCCTTTGGTTATATAAACCATCCTAGGGACTAAAATGGAGCCGTTGACCAAAGTAACACAAAATGAAGCTCAATACACTCAATCAGGACAAAAATAGGCTCATTACATTATCGGTTTGTTATCTACAACATCTCAGTGACTAAAATGGAGCAATTGATCAAAGTCAGACCAAAAGAAGCTCAATACACTCAACTAGGACCAAAATAGGCCCATTACATCATCCTTTGGTTATCTACACCGTCATAGTGACTAAAATGGCGCCACTGACCAAAGTAAGACCAAATAAAGCTCAATACACTCAATTAGGACCAAAATACGCTCATTACATCATCCTTTTGTTAGCTAAACCTTCCTTGTGACTAACAAGGAAGAACTGGCCAAACTAAGACCTAATAAAGCTCAATGCACTCAATTGACCAAAATAGGCTCATTAGGTCATCCTTTGGTTATCCAAACCTTCCTAGTGACTAAAATGGAAGAATTGACCAAAGTAAGACCTAATGAAGCTCAATACACTCAATTAAGACCAAAATAGGCTCAGTACGTCATCCTTTGGTTATCTAAACCTGCCTAGTGACTAAAATAGAAGAATTGACCAAAGTAAGACCTAATGAAGCTGAATACACTCAATTAGAACCAAAATAGGCTCATTACATCATCCTTTGGTTATATAAACCATCCTAGTGACTAAAATGGAGCCGTTGACCAAAGTAAGACAAAATGAAGCTCAATACACTCAATCAGGACAAAAATAGGCTCATTACATTATCGGTTTGTTATCTACAACATCTTAGTGACTAAAATGGTGCAATTGATCAAAGTAAGACCAAAAGAAGCTCAATACACTCAACTAGGACAAAAATAGGCTGATTACATCATCCTCTGTTTATCTAAACCTTCCTAGTGACTAAAATTGAAGAATTGACCAAACTAAGACAAAATGAACCTCAATACACTCAATTAGGACCAAAAAGGCCCATTACATCATCCTTTGGTTATCTACACCGTCCTAGTGACTAAAATGGCGCCACTGACCAAAGTAAGACCAAATAAAGCTCAATACACTCAATTAGGACCAAAATAGGCTCATTACATCATCCTTTGGTTAGCTAAACCTTCCTTGTGACTAACAAGGAAGAACTGGCCAAACTAAGACCTAATAAAGCTCAATGCACTCAATTGACCAAAATAGGCTCATTAGGTCATCCTTTGGTTATCCAAACCTTCCTAGTGACTAAAATGGAAGAATTGACCAAAGTAAGACCTAATGAAGCTCAATACACTCAATTAGAACAAAATAGGCTCATTACATCATCCTTTGGTTATGTACAACATCCTAGTGACTAAAATGGAGCCATTGACCAAAGTAAGACCAAATGAAGCTCAATACACTCATTTAGGACCAAAATAGCTCATTACATCATCCTTTGGTTATCTAAACCTTCCTAGTGACTAAAATGGAAGAATTGACCAAACTAAGACCTAATGAACCTCAATACACTCAATTAAGACCAAAATAGGCTCAGTACGTCATCCTTTGGTTATCTAAACCTGCCTAGTGACTAAAATAGAAGAATTGACCAAGTAAGACCTAATGAAGCTGAATACACTCAATTAGAACCAAAATAGGCTCATTACATCATCCTTTGGTTATATAAACCATCCTAGTGACTAAAATGGAGTCGTTGACCAAAGTAAGACAAAATGAAGCTCAATACACTCAATCAGGACAAAAATAGGCTCATTACATTATCGTTTGTTATCTACAACATCTTAGTGACTAAAATGGTGCAATTGATCAAAGTAAGACCAAAAGAAGCTCAATACACTCAACTAGGACAAAAAATAGGCTGATTACATCATCCTCTGTTTATCCAAACCTTCCTAGTGACTAAAATTGAAGAATTGACCAAACTAAGACAAAATGAAGCTCAATACACTCAATTAGGACCAAAATAGGCCCATTACATCATCCTTTGGTTATCTACACCGTCCTAGTGACTAAATGGCGCCACTGACCAAAGTAAGACCAAATGAAGCTCAATACACTCAATTAGGACCAAATAGGCTCATTACATCATCCTTTGGTTAGCTAAACCTTCCTGTGATAACAAGAAGAACTGGCCAAACTAAGACCTAATAAAGCTCAATGCACTCAATTGACCAAAATAGGCTCATTAGGTCATCTTTGGTTATCCAAACCTTCCTAGTGACTAAAATGGAAGAATTGACCAAAGTAAGACCTAATGAAGCTCAATACACTCAATGAGAACCAAAATAGGCTCATTACATCACCTTTGGTTATGTACAACATCCTAGTGACTAAAATGGAGCCATTGACCAAAGTAAGACCAAATGAAGCTCAATACACTCATTTAGGACCAAAATAGGCTCATTGCATCATCCTTTGGTTATATAAACCATCCTAGGGACTAAAATGGAGCCGTTGACCAAAGTACACAAAATGAAGCTCAATACACTCAATCAGAACAAAAATAGGCTCATTACATTATCGGTTTGTTATCTACAACATCTCAGTGACTAAAATGGAGCAATTGATCAAAGTAAGACCAAAAGAAGCTCAATACACTCAACTAGGACCAAAATAGGCCCATTACATCATCCTTTGGTTATCTACACCGTCCTAGTGACTAAAATGGCGCCACTGATCAAAGTAAGACCAAATAAAGTCAATACACTCAATTAGGACCAAAATAGGCTCATTACATCATCCTTGGTTAGCTAAACTTCCTTGTGACTAACAAGGAAGAACTGCCAAACTAAGACTAATAAAGCTCAATGCACTCAATTGACCAAAATAGGCTCATTAGGTCATCCTTGGTTATCCAAACCTTCCTAGTGACTAAAATGGAAGAATTGACCAAAGTAAGACCTAATGAAGCTCAATACACTCATTAGAACCAAAATAGGCTCATTACATCATCCTTTGGTTATGTACAACATCCTAGTGACTAAAATGGAGCCATTGACCAAAGTAAGACCAAATGAAGCTCAATACACTCATTTAGGACCAAAATAGGCTCATTACATCATCCTTTGGTTATCTAAACTTCCTAGTGACTTAAATGGAAGAATTGACCAAACTAAGACCTAATGAACCTCAATACACTCAATTAAGACCAAAATAGGCTCAGTACGTCATCCTTTGGTTATCTAAACCTGCCTAGTGACTAAAATAGAAGAATTGACCAAAGTAAGACCTAATGCAGCTGAATACACTCAATTAGAACCAAAATAGGCTCATTACATCATCCTTTGGTTATATAAACATCGTAGTGACTAAAATGGAGCCGTTGACCAAGTAAGACAAAATGAAGCTCAATACACTCAATCAGGACAAAATAGGCTCATTACATTATCGGTTTGTTATCTACAACATCTTAGTGACTAAAATGGAGCAATTGATCAAAGTAAGACCAAAGAAGCTCAATACACTTAACTAGGGCAAAAATAGGCTGATTACATCATCCTCTGTTTATCTAAACCTTCCTAGTGACTAAAATTGAAGAATTGACCAAACTAAGACAAAATGAAGCTCAATACACTCAATTAGGACCAAAATAGGCCCATTACATCATCCTTTGGTTATCTACACCGTCCTAGTGACTAAAATGGCGCCACTGACCAAAGTAAGACCAAATAAAGCTCAATACACTCATTAGGACCAAAATACGCTCATTACATCATCCTTTTGTTAGCTAAACCTTCCTTGTGACTAACAGGAAGAACTGGCCAAACTAAGACCTAATAAAGCTCAATGCACTCAATTGACCAAAATAGGCTCATTAGGTCATCCTTTGGTTATCCAAACCTTCCTAGTGACTAAAATGGAAGAATTGACCAAAGTAAAACCTAATGAAGCTCAATACACTCAATTAGAACCAAAATAGGCTCATTACATCATCCTTTGGTTATGTACAACATCCTAGTGACTAAAATGGAGCCATTGACCAAAGTAAGACCAAATGAAGCTCAATACACTCATTTAGGACCAAAATAGGCTTATTACATCATCCTTTGGTTATCTAAACCTTCCTAGTGACTAAAATGGAAGAATTGACCAAACTAAGACCTAATGAACCTCAATACACTCAATTAAGACCAAAATAGGCTCAGTACGTCATCCTTTGGTTATCTAAACCTGCCTAGTGACTAAAATAGAAGAATTGACCAAAGTAAGACCTAATGAAGCTTAATACACTCAATTAGAGCCAAATAGGCTCATTACATCATCCTTTGGTTATATAAACCATCCTAGTGACTAAAATGGAGCCGTTGACCAAAGTAAGACAAAATGAAGCTCAATACACTCAATCAGGACAAAAATAGGCTCATTACATTATCGTTTGTTATCTACAACATCTTAGTGACTAAAATGGTGCAATTGATCAAAGTAAGACCAAAAGAAGCTCATACACTCAACTAGGACAAAAATAGGCTGATTACATCATCCTCTGTTTATCTAAACCTTCCTAGTGACTAAAATTGAAGAATTGACCAAACTAAGACAAAATGAACCTCAATACACTCAATTAGGACCAAAATAGGCCCATTACATCATCCTTTGGTTATCTACACCGTCCTAGTGACTAAAATGGTGCCACTGACCAAAGTAAGACCAAATAATGCTCAATACACTCAATTAGGACCAAAATAGGCTCATTACATCATCCTTTGGTTAGCTAAACCTTCCTTGTGACTTACAAGGAAGAACTGGCCAACTAAGACCTAATAAAGCTCAATGCACTCAATTGACCAAAATAGGCTCATTAGGTCATCCTTTGGTTATCCAAACCTTCCTAGTGACTAAAATGGAAGAATTGACCAAAGTAAGACCTAATGAAGCTCAATACACTCAATTAGAACCAAAATAGGCTCATTACATCATCCTTTGGTTATGTACAACATCCTAGTGACTAAAATGGAGCCATTGACCAAAGTAAGACCAAATGAAGCTCAATACACTCATTTAGGACCAAAATAGGCTCATTACATCATCCTTTGGTTATCTAAACCTTCCTAGTGACTAAAATGGAAGAATTGACCAAACTAAGACCTAATGAACCTCAATACACTCAATTAAGACCAAAATAGGCTCAGTACGTCATCCTTTGGTTATCTAAACCTGCCTAGTGACTAAAATAGAAGAATTGACCAAAGTAAGACCTAATGAAGCTGAATACACTCAATTAGAACCAAATAGGCTCATTACATCATCCTTTGGTTATATAACCATCCTAGGGACTAAAATGGAGTCGTTGACCAAAGTAAGACAAAATGAAGCTCAATACACTCAATCAGGACAAAAATAGGCTCATTACATTACCGGTTTGTTATCTACAACATCTTAGTGACTAAAATGGTGCAATTGATCAAAGTAAGACCAAAAGAAGCTCAATACACTCAACTAGGACAAAAATAGGCTGATTACATCATCCTCTGTTTATCCAAACCTTCCTAGTGACTGAAATTGAAGAATTGACCAAACTAAGAGAAAATGAAGCTCAATACACTCAATTAGGACCAAAATAGGCCCATTACATCATCCTTTGGTTATCTACACCGTCCTAGTGACTAAAATGGCGCCACTGACCAAAGTAAGACCAAATGAAGCTCAATACACTCAATTAGGACCAAAATAGGCTCATTACATCATCCTTTGGTTAGCTAAACCTTCCTTGTGACTAACAAGGAAGAACTGGCCAAACTAAGACCTAATAAAGCTCAATGCACTCAATTTACCAAAATAGGCTCATTAGGTCATCCTTTGGTTATCCAAACCTTCCTAGTGACTAAAATGGAAGAATTGACCAAAGTAAGACCTAATGAAGCTCAATACACTCAATGAGAACCAAAATAGGCTCATTACATCATCCTTTGGTTATGTACAACATCCTAGTGACTAAAATGGAGCCATTGACCAAAGTAAGACCAAATGAAGCTCAATACACTCATTTAGGACCAAAATAGGCTCATTACATCATCCTTTGGTTATATAAACCATCCTAGGACTAAAATGGAGCCGTTGACCAAAGTAACACAAAATGAAGCTCAATACACTCAATCAGAACAAAATAGGCTCATTACATTATCGGTTTGTTATCTACAACATCTCAGTGACTAAAATGGAGCAATTGATCAAAGTAAGACCAAAAGAAGCTCAATACACTCAACTAGGACCAAAATAGGCCCATTACATCATCCTTTGGTTATCTACACCGTCCTAGTGACTAAAATGGCGCCACTGATCAAAGTAAGACCAAATAAAGCTCAATACACTCAATTAGGACCAAAATAGGCTCATTACATCATCCTTTGGTTAGCTAAACCTTCCTTGTGACTAACAAGGAAGAACTGGCCAAACTAAGACCTAATAAAGCTCAATGTACTCAATTGACCAAAATAGGCTCATTAGGTCATCCTTTGGTTATCCAAACCTTCCTAGTGACTAAAATGGAAGAATTGACCAAAGTAAGACCTAATGAAGCTCAATACACTCAATTAGAACCAAAATAGGCTCATTACATCATCCTTTGGTTATGTACAACATCCTAGTGACTAAAATGGAGCCATTGACCAAAGTAAGACCAAATGAAGCTCAATACACTCATTTAGGACCAAAATAGGCTCATTACATCATCCTTTGGTTATCTAAACCTTCCTAGTGACTAAAATGGAAGAATTGACCAAACTAAGACCTAATGAACCTCAATACACTCAATAAGACCAAAATAGGCTCAGTACGTCATCCTTTGGTTATCTAAACCTGCCTAGTGACTAAAATAGAAGAATTGACCAAAGTAAGACCTAATGCAGCTGAATACACTCAATTAGAACCAAAATAGGCTCATTACATCATCCTTTGGTTATATAAACATCGTAGTGACTAAAATGGAGCCGTTGACCAATGTAAGACAAAATGAAGCTCAATACACTCAATCAGGACAAAAATAGGCTCATTACATTATCGGTTTGTTATCTACAACATCTTAGTGACTAAAATGGAGCAATTGATCAAAGTAAGACCAAAAGAAGCTCAATACACTAACTAGGGCAAAAATAGGCTGATTACATCATCCTCTGTTTATCTAAACCTTCCTAGTGACTAAAATTGAAGAATTGACCAAACTAAGACAAAATGAAGCTCAATACACTCAATTAGGACCAAAATAGGCCCATTACATCATCCTTTGGTTATCTACACCGTCCTAGTGACTAAAATGGCGCCACTGACCAAAGTTAGACCAAATAAAGCTCAATACACTCAATTAGGACCAAAATACGCTCATTACATCATCCTTTGTTAGCTAAACCTTCCTTGTGACTAACAAGGAAGAACTGGCCAAACTAAGACCTAATAAAGCTCAATGGCACTCAATTGACCAAAATAGGCTCATTAGGTCATCCTTTGGTTATCCAAACCTTCCTAGTGACTAAATGGAAGAATTGACCAAAGTAAGACCTAATGAAGCTCAATACACTCAATTAGAACCAAAATAGGCTCATTACATCATCCTTTGGTTATGTACAACATCCTAGTGACTAAAATGGAGCCATTGACCAAAAGTAAGACCAAATGAAGCTCAATACACTCATTTAGGACCAAAATAGGCTCATTACATCATCCTTTGGTTATCTAAACCTTCCTAGTGACTAAAATGGAAGAATTGACCAAACTAAGACCTAATGAACCTCAATACACTCAATTAAGACCAAAATTGGCTCAGTACGTCATCCTTTGCTTATCTAAACCTGCCTAGTGACTAAAATAGAAGAATTGACCAAAGTAAGACCTAATGAAGCTGAATACACTCAATTAGAGCCAAAATAGGCTCATTACATCATCCTTTGTTATATAAACCATCCTAGTGACTAAAATGGAGCCGTTGACCAAAGTAAGACAAAATGAAGCTCAATACACTCAATCAGGACAAAAATAGGCTCATTACATTATCGGTTTGTTATCTACAACATCTTAGTGACTAAAATGGTGCAATTGATCAAAGTAAGACCAAAAGAAGCTCAATACACTCAACTAGGACACAAAATAGGCTGATTACATCATCTCTGTTTATCTAAACCTTCCTAGTGACTAAAATTGAAGAATTGACCAAACTAAGACAAAATGAACCTCAATACACTCAATTAGGACCAAAATAGGCCCATTACATCATCCTTTGGTTATCTACACCGTCCTAGTGACTAAAATGGTGCCACTGACCAAAGTAAGACCAAATAAAGCTCAATACACTCATTAGGACCAAAATAGGCTCATTACATCATCCTTTGGTTAGCTAAACCTTCCTTGTGACTAACAAGGAAGAACTGGCCAAACTAAGACCTAATAAAGCTCAATGCACTCAATTGACCAAATAGGCTCATTAGGTCATCCTTTGGTTATCCAAACCTTCCTAGTGACTAAAATGGAGAATTGACCAAAGTAAGACCTAATGAAGCTCAATACACTCAATTAGAACCAAAATAGGCTCATTACATCATCCTTTGGTTATGTACAACATCCTAGTGACTAAAATGGAGCCATTGACCAAAGTAAGACCAAATGAAGCTCAATACACTCATTTAGGACCAAAATAGGCTCATTACATCATCCTTTGGTTATCTAAACCTTCCTAGTGACTAAAATGGAAGAATGACCAAACTAAGACCTAATGAAACTCAATACACTCAATTAAGACCAAAATAGGCTCAGTACGTCATCCTTTGGTTATCTAAACCTGCCTAGTGACTAAAATAGAAGAATTGACCAAAGTAAAGACCTAATGAAGCTGAATACACTCAATTAGAACCAAAATAGGCTCATTACATCATCCTTTGGTTATATAAACCATCCTAGTGACTAAAATGGAGCCGTTGACCAAAGTAAGACAAAATGAAGCTCAATACACTCAATCAGGACAAAAAATAGGCTCATTACATTATCGGTTTGTTATCTACAACATCTTAGTGACTAAAATGGTGGCAATTGATCAAAGTAAGACCAAAAGAAGCTCAATACACTCAACTAGGACAAAATAGGCTGATTACATCATCCTCTGTTTATCTAAACCTTCCTAGTGACTAAAATTGAAGAATTGACCAAACTAAGACAAAATGAACCTCAATACACTCAATTAGGACCAAAATAGGCCCATTACATCATCCTTTGGTTATCTACACCGTCCTAGTGACTAAAATGGCGCCACTGACCAAAGTAAGACCAAATAAAGCTCAATACACTCAATTAGGACCAAAATAAGCTCATTACATCATCCTTTTGTTAGCTAAACTTCCTAGTGACTAACCATGGATAAATTGGCCAAACTAAGACCTAATGAAGATCAATACACTCAATTGACCAAAATAGGGCTCATTACGTCATCCTTTGGTTATCCAAACCTCCTAGTGGACTAAAATGGAAGAATTGACCAAAAGTAAGACCTAATGAAGCCAATACACTCATTAGAACCAAAATAGGGCTCATTACTCATCCTTTGGTCATGTACAACATCCTAGTGACTAAAATGGAAGCCATTGAACCAAAGTAAGACCAAATGAAGCTCAATACACTCATTTAGGACCAAAATAGGCTCATTACATCATCCTTTGGTTATCTAAACCTTCCTAGTGACTAAAATGAAGAATTGACCAAACTAAGACCTAATGAACCTCAATACACTCAATTAGACCAAAATAGGCTCAGTACGTCATCCTTTGGTTATCTAAACCTTCCTAGTGACTAAAATAGAAAATTGACCAAAGTAAGACCTAATGAAGCTGCATACACTCAATTAGAACCAAAATAGGCTCATTACATCATCCTTTGGTTATATAAACCATCCTAGTGACTAAAATGGAGCCGTTGACCAAAGTAAGACAAAATGAAGCTCAATACACTCAATTAGGACAAAAATAGGCTCTTTACATTATCGGTTTGTTATCTACAACATCTTAGTGACTAAAATGGAGCAATTGATCAAAGTAAGACCAAAAGAAGCTCAATACACTCAACTAGGACAAAAATAGGCCCATTACTAATCATCCCAAAATTTGGTTATCTACACCGTCCTAGTGACTAAAATGGCGCCACTGACCAAAGTAAGACCAAATAAAGCTCAATACACTCAATTAGGACCAAAATAATCTCATTACATCATCCTTTGGTTAGCTAAACCTTCCTAGTGACTAACATGGAAGAATTGGCCAAACTAAGACCTAATGAAGGTCAATGCACTCAATTGACCCAATAAGCTCCTTAGGTCATCCTTTGGTTATCCAAACCTTCCTAGTGACTAAAATGGAAGAATTGACCAAAGTAAGACTAATGAAGGCACAATACACTCAATTAGAACCAAAATAGGCTCATTACATCATCCTTTGGTTATGCACAACATCCTACTGACTAAAATGGAGCCATTGACCAAAGTAAGACCCAATGAAGCTCAATACACTCATTTAGGACCAAAAATAGCCCATTACATCATCCTTTGGTTAATCTAAACCTTCCTAGTGACTTAAATGGAAGAATTTGACCAAAACTAATACCTAATGAACCTCAATACACTCAATTAGGACCAAAAATAAGCTCAGTACGTCATCCTTTGGTTATCTAAACCTTCCTAGTGACTAAAATAGAAGAATTGACCAAAGTAAAACCTAATGAAGCTGCATACACTCAATTAGAACCAAAATAGGCTCATTACATCATCCTTTGGTTATATAAACCATCCTAGTGACTAAAATGGGAAGCCGTTGACCAAAGTAAGACAAATGAAGCTCAATACACTCAATTAGGACAAAAATAGGGCTCTTTACATTATCGGTTTGTTATCTACAACATCTTAGTGACTAAAATGGAAGCAATTGATCAAAGTAAGACCAAAAGAAGCTCAATACACTCAACTAGGACAAAAATAGGCTGATTACATCAATCCTCTGTTTATCTAAACTTCCTAGTGACTAAGATTGAAGAATGACCAAACTAAGACCAAATGAAGCTCCAATACACCTCAATTAGGACCAAAATAGGCCATTACATCATCCTTTGGTTATCTAACACCGTCCTAGTGACTAAAAAATGGCGCCACTGACCAAACAGTAAGGACCAAATAAAAAGCTCAAACTTACAACTTCAATATAGGACCAAAATAAATCTTCATTACATCATCCTTTGGTTAGCTAAACTTCCTAGTGACTAACATGGAAGAATTGGCCAAACTAAGACCTAATGAAGGTCAATGCACTCAATTGACCAAAATAAGCTCCTTAGGTCAATCCTTTGGTTATCCAAACCTTCCTAGTGACTAAAATGGAAGAATTGACCAAAGTAAGAACCTAATGAAGCACAATACACTCAATTAAGAACCAAATAGGCTCATTACATCATCCTTTGGGTTATGTACAACATCCTACTGACTAAAATGGGAGCATTGACCAAAGTAAGACCAAATGAAGCTCAATACACTCATTTAGGGACCAAATAGGCCCATTACATCATCCTTTGGTTATCTAAAAACCTTCCTAGTGACTAAATGGAAGAATTGACCAAACTAATACCTAATGAACCTCAATACACTCAATTAGGACCAAAAATAAGCTCAGTAACGTCATCCTTTGGTTATCTAAACCTTCCTAGTGACTAAAATAGAAGAATTGACCAAAAGTAAGACCTAATGAAGCTGCATACACTCAATTAGAACCAAAATAGGCTCATTACATCATCCTTTGGTTATATAAACCATCCTAGTGACTAAAATGGAGCCGTTGACCAAAGTAAAGACAAAATGAAGCTCAATACACTCAATTAGGACAAAAATAGGCTCTTTACATTATCGGTTTGTTATCTACAACATCTTAGTGACTAAAATGGAGCAATTGATCAAAGTAAGACCAAAAGAAAGCTCAATACACTCAACTAGGACAAAAATAGGCTGAATTACATCATCCTCTGTTTTATCTAAAAACCTTCCTAGTGACTAAGATTGAAGAATTGAACCAAACTAAGACCAAATGAAGCTCAATACACTCAATTAGGACCAAAATAGGCCCATTACATCATCCTTTGGTTATCTACACCGTCCTAGTGACTAAAATGGCGCCACTGACCAAAGTAAGACCAAATAAAAGCTCAATACACTCAATTAGGACCAAAATAATCTCATTACATCATCCTTTGGTTAGCTAAAACCTTTCCTAGTGACTAACATGGAATAATTGGCCAAACTAAGACCTAATGAAGATCAATACACTCAATTGACCAAAATAGGCTCATTACGTCATCCTTTGGTTATCCAAACCGTCCTAGTGACTAAAATGGAAGAATTGACCAAAGTAAGACCTAATGAAGCACAATACACTCAATTAGAACCAAAATAGGCCTCATTACATCATCCTTTGGTCATGTACAACATCCTAGTGGACTAAAAATGGGAGCCATTGACCAAAGTTAAGACCAAAATGAAGCTCAATACACTCATTTAGGACCAAAAATAGGCCCATTTACATCATCCTTTGGTATCTAAACCTTCCTAGTGACTAAAATGGAAGAATTGACCAAACTAAGACCTAATGAACCTCAATACACTCAATTAGGACAAAAATAAGCTTCAGTATGTCATTCCTTTTGGTTATCTAAACCTTCCTAGTGACTAAAAATAGAAGAATTGACCAAAGTAAGACCTAATGAAGCTGCATACACTCAATTAGAACCAAAATAGGGCTCATTACATCATCCTTTGGTTATATAAAATCATCCTAGTGACTAAAATGGAGACGTTCACCAAAGTAAAGACAATATGAAGCTCAATACACTCAATTAGGACAAAAATAGGCTCTTTACATTATCGGTTTGTTATCTAACAACATCTTAGTGACTAAAATGGAGCAATTGATCAAAGTAAAGACCAAAAGAAGCTCAATACACTCAACTAGGACAAAAATAGGCTGATTTACATCATCCTCTGTTAATTTAAACCTTCCTAGTGACTAAGATTGAAGAAGTGACCAAAACTAAGACCAAATGAAGCTCAATACACTCAATTAGGACCAAAATAGGCCCATTACATCATCCTTTGGTTATCTACACCGTCCTAGTGACTAAAATGGCGCCAACTGACAAAGTAAGACCAAATAAAGCTCAATACACTCAATTAGGACCAAAATAATCTCATTACATCATCCTTTTGGTTAGCTAAACCTTCCTAGTGACTAACATGGAAGAATTGGCCAAACTAAGACCTAATGAAGGTCAATGCACTCAATTGACCAAAATAAGCTCCTTAGGTCATCCTTTGGTATCCAAACCTTCCTAGTGACTAAAATGGAAGAATTTGACCAAAGTAAGACCTAATGAAGCACAATACTCTCAATTAGAACCAAAATAGGCTCATTACATCATCCTTTGGTTATGTACAACATCCTACTGACTAAATGGAGCCATTGACCAAAGTAAGACCAAATGAAGCTCAATACACTCATTTAGGACCAAAATAGGCCCATTTACATCATCCTTTGGTTATCTAAACCTTCCTAGTGACTAAATGGAAGAATTGACCAAACTAATACCTAATGAACCTCAATACACTCATTAGGACCAAATAAGCTCAGTACGTCATCCTTTGGTTATCAAAAACCTTCCTAGTGACTAAAATAGAAGAATTGACCAAGTAAGACCTAATGAAGCTGCATACACTCAGTTAGAACCAAAAATAGGCTCATTTACATCATCCTTTGGTTATATAAACCATCCTAGTGACTAAAATGGAGCCGTTGACCAAAGTAAGACAAAATGAAGCTCAATACACTCAATTAGGACAAAAATAGGCTCTTTACATTATCGGTTTGTTATCTACAACATCTTAGTGACTAAAATGGAGCAATTGATCAAAGTAAGACCAAAAGAAGCTCAATACACTCAACTAGGACAAAAATAGGCTGATTACATAATCCTCTGTTTATCTAAACCTTCCTAGTGACTAAGATTGAAGAATGACCAAAGTAAGACCTAATGAAGCTGCATACACTCAATTAGAACCATAATAGGCTCATTACATCATCCTTTGGTTATATAAACCATCCTAGTGACTAAAATGGAGTCGTTCACCAAAGTAAGACAATATGAAGCTCAATACACTCAATTAGGACAAAAATAGGCTCATTACATTATCTGTTTGTTATCTACAACATCTTAGTAACTAAAATAGAGCCATTGAACAAAGTAAGACCAAATGAAGCTCAATACACTCAATTAGGACCAAAATAGGCCCATTACATCATCCTTTGGTTATCTACACCGTCCTAGTGACTAAAATGGGAGCCACTGACCAAAGTAAGACCAAATAAAGCTCAATTACACTCAATTAGGACCAAAATAATCTCATTACATCATCCTTTGGTTAGCTAAACCTTCCTAGTGACTAACATGGAATATTGGCCAAACTAAGACCTAATGAAGATCAATACACTCAATTGACCAAAATAGGCTCATTACGTCAATCGTTTGGTTATCCAAACCGTCCTAGTGACTAAAATGGAAGAATTGACCAAAGTAAGACCTAATGAAGCACAATACACTCAATTAGAACCGAAATAGGCTCATTACATCATCCTTTGGTTATGTACAACATCCTAGTGACTAAAATGGAGCCATTGACCAAAGGTAAGACCAAATTGAAGCTCAATACACTCATTTAGGACCAAAATAGGCCCATTACATCATCCTTTGGTTATCTAAACCTTCCTAGTGACTAAAATGGAAGAATTGACCAAACTATGACCTAATGAACCTCAATACGCTCAATTAGGACCAAAAATAAGCTCAGTACGTCATCCTTTGGTTATCTAAACCTTCCTAGTGACTAAAATAGAAGAATTGACCAAAGTAAGACCTAATGAAGCTGCATACACTCAATTAGAACCATAATAGGCTCATTAACATCATCCTTTGGTTATATAAACACCATTAGTGACTAAAATGGAGTCGTTCACCAAAGTAAGACAATATGAAGCTCAATACACTCAATTAGGACAAAAATAGGCTCATTACATTATCTGTTTGTTATCTACAACATCTTAGTAACTAAAATAGAGCCATTGAACAAAGTAAGACCAAATGAAGCTCAATACACTCAATTAGGACCGAAATAGGCCCATTACATCATCCTTTGGTTATCTACACCGTCCTAGTTACTAAATTGGCGCCATTGACCAATGTAACACAAAATAAAGCTCAATACACTCAATTAGGACCAAAATAGGCTCATTACATAATCTTTTGGTTAGCTAAACCTTCCTAGTGACTAACATGGAAGAATTGGCCAAACTAAGACCTAATGAAGCTCAATGCACTCAATTGACGAGAAATAGGCTCATTAGGTCATCCTTTGGTTATCCAACCTTCTGTGACTAAAAATGGAAGAATTGACCAAAGGAAGACCTAATGAAAGCTCAATACACTTAATTAGAACCAAAATAGAACTCATTACATCATCTTTGGTTATGTACAACACCTAGGGAACTAAGTTGAGCCATTGACCAAAATAAGACCAAATGAAGCTCAATACCCCATTTAGGACCAAAATAGGCTCATTACATCATCCTTTGGTTATCTAAACCTTCCTAGTGACTAAAATGGAAGAATTGACCGAACTAAGACCTAATAAAGCTCAATACACTTTATTAGGACCAAAATAGGCTCAGTACGTCATTCTTTGGTTATCTAAACCTGCCTAGTGACTAAAATAGAAGAATTGACCAAAGTAAGACCTAATGAAGCTGAATACACTCAATTAGAACCAAAATAGGCTCATTACATCATCCTTTGGTTATATAAACCATCCTAGTGACTAAAATGGAGCCGTTGACCAAAGTAAGACAAAATGAAGCTCAATACACTCAATTAGGATAAAAATAGGCTCATTACATTATCGGTTTGTTATCTACAACATCTTAGTGACTAAAATGGAGCAATTGATCAAAGTAAGGCCAAAAGAAGCTCAATACACTCAACTAGGACAAAAATAGGCTGATTACTGTAAGCTCCAGAACCCTTCTGAGAGAATTAAGCATAAATTCTCTTAGAGTCATGAAAGTTTTAATGATAACAAGGTAAGCCATAAGTATAAAATTTTACTTAAGGTTTTGCTAATATGTGCGCTAAGTGTCTCAGAAAGCTATAAATTATTGCAATGCCATGAGCAAAGACCAAGACAAAACATCAAGTAACCTCGAGATCAATTAATAAAATCATAGCGCCAAAGATATCAGAAAGGATATCTCAGAAGCGCAGAAGGTGAAAACATGCTTCTGAGGAAAGAACACTGTCGCCTCAGAAGGGTCTCAGAAGACCTCGCGACTAGTAGTTCTCAGAAGGGTCTTCCCTCAGAAGGTTAGCCTCAGAAGTCCGTACAACTCTTAGAAGGATAGACTCAGAAGCAACCAAGTGTCTGGACTCAAGGAAGTGCAAACAGACTCAGAAAGCTCGCTACAACTAGCCAAGGAAGTAGGAACACGCGCACTGTGCAGTTCTGAAAAGTTCCTCATTTTGCGCTGACTGTAGCAGGGAGCCGTTCTGAAAAGGACACAGCCACATAAGCAAAGTGAAAGCTTCTAATTTCGCGGCCCTTTGATGCCTATATATATGAGTTCAATTCCAGAGCAATATGACGAAACTCTTGCACTAAAACTCTTGATTAAACGTGCCAAAACTCTGTTGAATTGAAAATCATTTTGCGAAAACTTAGAACTTTCTCAGAAAGACAATTTTTACGAAATTGTTTTTCTAACTTTGCAAAATCTTCTAGTTCTGAATTGGTGTAAATTCTTACATTTGTAAGTTAATCCTAGAAGTCTACTAAGTGTAAAACTAGGTTTGTAACTTAGTCTTGGTAGTTGTTTTCGATCAAAACAAACTTTCTGAAAAACGCTAAGTCCTTCGTTGTTTGAAGGCAGTTTTAAGTCCTCTAGTGTTTGAGGCAACGATGTCCTCTGTTGTGAGGCAAGGAAGTCCTCTAGTGTTTGAGGCAACGAAGTCCTCTGTTGTGAGGCAAGGAAGTCCTCTGTTGTGAGGCAAGGAAGTCCTTAATTGTTTAAGGCAAGGAAGTCCTCTAGTGTGAGGCAAGGAAATCCACTTCGGGTTGTGAAGTGGTGGAAGTCCTTTACGTGGTAAAGGCAGTGTTGTCTGGGAAGGCACATTAAGAAGAATATCTAAGAACTCTCAACTAAAGGTTGAGGACTGGAGTAGGTTGGTTATAACCGAACCAGTATAAAATCCCTTGTGTTAAGCTTTTCTCCCTAACTCATTACGTGTCCAAATCTTTGAGAAAAACTCTATCACAACTTTAATCAAGAGGTCTTTTGAAAACCTTATTGATTAAAATCAGAAAGCTTTTAAGAAACTCAAATCTTAAGTCGTTTTCTTAAAAATCTCTCAGAAAGGAACTTTCTTAGAAAGACTAAGTTCTCAGAAACTTAATCTTCTCAGAAAGCATTTTCCGCTGCAAACTCTTAATCATACCTTCTGAGTAAAAACAGCTTTCTAAGTAAAAGTTTTAACAAGCAATTTTTAAAACTTGCACGATTCAACCCCCCCCTTCTCGTGCACACATACACTTTCAATTACATCATCCTCTGTTTATCTAAACCTTCCTAGTGACTAAAATTGAAGAATTGACCAAACTAAGACTAAATGAAGCTCAATACACTCAATTAAGACCAAAATAGGCCCTTTACATCATCCTTTGGTTATCTACACCATCCTAGTGACTAAAATGGCGCCACTGACCAAAGTAAGACCAAATAAAGCTCAATACACTCAATTAGGACCAAAATAATCTCATTACATCATCCTTTGGTTAGCTAAACCTTCCTAGTGACTAACATGGAATAATTGGCCAAACTAAGACCTAATGAAGCTCAATACACTCAATTTACCAAAATAGGCTCATTAGGTCATCCTTTGGTTATCCAAACCTTCCTAGTGACTAAAATGGAAGAATTGACCAAAGTAAGACCTAATGAAGCACAATACACTCAATTAGAACCAAAATAGGCTCATTACATCATCCTTTGGTTATGTACAACATCCTAGTGACTAAATTGGAGCCATTGACCAAAGTAAGACCAAATGAAGCTCAATATACTCATTTAGGACCAAAATAGGCTCATTACATCATCCTTTGGTTATCTAAACCTTCCTAGTGACTAAAATGGAAGAATTTGAAGGTGTATTTGTGCACGAGAAGGGGGGGTTGAATCGTGCAGGTTTTAAAAATTGCTTCTAAAAAGTTTTCTTAGAAAGCTGTTTACTCAGAAGGATGAATTAAGAATTTTGCAGCGGAATAGCCTTTCTGAGAAAGGTAAAAGCTCTCAGAAGCTTAACTTTCTCAGATTTTTCTGAAAGTGTTTTAAGATTGATTTCTCTCAAACTCTTTCTGATTTTAACTTAATAGATTTTCACCGTTATGATTAAGTTGAAAACGTGTTTATAAGTTTTCTTAGAAAGTAAGAGTTGAAGGAAGAAAAGCTTAACACAAAGAGATTTTTATACTTGTTCGGTTTTAACCAACCTACTCCAGTCATCAACCTTCAGTTGAGTGTTCTTTAGATATTCTTCTTGTAGTGCCTTCTCAGACAACACTGCCTTTACCACTTAAAGGACTTTCACCACTTCACAATCCGAAGTGGATTTTCTTGCCTCCAACACTAGAGGACTTTCCTTGCCTTAACTTAATTAAGGACTTTACCTTGCCTCACAACAGAGGACTTTGATTGCCTTAAACACTTAAGGACTTTTACTTGCCTCAAACAATCGAGGACTTAAAACTGCCTTCACACTCGAAGGACTTAGCGTTTTTCGAGTAGAGTTTTTGTTTTGAAAACAACTACTAAGATTAAGATACAGACTTTGTTTTCTCTTAGTAGACTTCTAGATTTAACTTACAAACGTAAGAATTTACACCAATACAAAGCTAGAAGATTTTTCGCAAAGTTAGAAAAACAGTTTCGAAAAATTGTCTTTCTGAGAAAGTTCTAAGTTTTCGCAAATTATGATTTTCAATTCAACAGAGTTTTGGCACGATTGATCAAGAGTTTTTGCATTAGAATTTCGTCACCATGCTCTGGAATCGAACTCATATATATAGGCATCAAAGAGCCGCGAAATTAGAAGCTTTCACTTTGCTGATGTGGCTGTCTCTGGCT
>RYYW01000221.1:0-14855 GCA_013621005.1 Aeschynomene evenia | reverse complement strand
CGAAGCTTCCGTTTCAGTCGTTATTTGAACAGCCGTTTCTTGAACAACTCCTTCTGATTCAGCCGATGTTTGTGCAGCTGCGACAATTTCTTCTTCTGCATTCAACTCCTGCAGATTCATTTCTTGTATTGCGTCTAAATGATCAGCCAGTTGTTCTGCTAAGTCGTGCCCCTTCCTAGGGCTCACCACTTCTTCTCTCTCTATCACTTTTGCTTTTTGCAGCATATCAACCATTCCTTTCAATTTTTGGTAAGCCCTTCTTCGTTGGAGCCTTCTCTTTTGGGATCTAGAAAGGACAATTACCTCCTCTGGAATGGTTTTCTTCCTTGTATTCACCTGCCAATATTCCTTTGGTTGCCCCCTAGGCTTGATCATACGTCCCATTCGACTGGGATCTTGATTAGTGATCCGGAGGCTTTGACCATTTTCATGGCAACTTACCTCCACCACTTGCTTCCCTTTCTCTGGAAGGGCATCATCTTCCACAACCGGTACATTTCGAATCGCATACCCCCTCCTGAAAGGCTTTCCTCCTTGGGGCCGATATAACCGGTCAAACACGCTCAGCCGTGGTTCGGCCGAGGTCTCATGCGAAGTTTCTTTCTTCGACACCTCTTCAGTGTGCTTTCTCACCCAAGTGTTCTGAGTCAGCCGTGGTTTCGGCCGCTGATTCCCATATCCTGATCCGTAAGCATTTTGTGTCAACCATGGTTTCGGTTGCTGATTCCCGTAACCTGGTCCATACCACAAATGCTCTCCAGGGCCTGGCCCCCACCTAGGTGGTTTCCACTCCAAATAGCCGCGAGAATACACTCTCCTTAGGTGTGGTTTTCACGCTTCCTGGCTATTACTTCCTTCGAGTCAACTTTATTGGGCCTTTGGTCTCCAGACCCTTCCACGAAGATTTTTGTTCATCATTTTCTCCTCCGAAACTGAGACCATGTTTATACTAGCCGGGGGGAAAGGATTGGACTCCACATTGACGACCGATTGAACACGGTCAGCAAGCTTGAATCTGCCTTCCTTCAACCCCTTCTGAATGGCATTTCGGAAGACCAAACAGTTTGTAGTAGGATGAGTCCAAGAATTGTGCCATTTACTGTATTGACCCCTTTTATCTTCTCGGCTGGTGGAATTTCATGGCCTTCAGGTAACTTCAGCTGTTTATCTTTCAAGAGGAAGTCGAAATTGTTCTGCCTTCGTGATATCAAACAAATATACGGCTAGGTTTAACTATCTCCTTCCCTTTCGCAGCTGTGAGGGCACGACATGAGTATACTTCATTCTTTTTCAACAGCTCAGCTACCATCACCTCTCCAGCTGGAGATTCCTCTTCGTAAACTAACTCTTCATCATCTGATTCCCCTTCAACCAAATTGATGTTCTGAGGAGGCTTATTAATCGCGAAGCGACCCACTCTTTTAAGCTCTTTCTCTTGGATCAGTCGTTCATACCTGACAGCTTTCTCGGCTAATTGTCCAAAATCAGAATAGTCCCCAACTAACAACCTCTCTCTGAGTTGAGGGTTCATGTTATTCACAGCAATAGCTGTACACTCTCCATCTGATATCTGAGCACTGCAGATCCCTCGAATCTTTCTGAACCTTTCAAGAAAATCTCCAACTGGCTCTTGCCCTTTCTGCTTGATAGCAATTAAATCCAACAATGAAGCTTCAGGCCTCGTCTTGTAGAAACGATCATGAAAGGCCCTTTCCATATCAGCCCAGCTATTGATAGAATTTGGCGGCAGCGACGAGTACCAAGAAAACGCTATCCCAGTCAGAGAGGACGGGAAAAGCTGAAGCCTCAGATACTTATTATGCCTGGCCTCAGCACATTGTACTGTAAAGCGGCTAATATGTTCCATGGTAGATTTTCCATCTTCACCTGAAAAGGTAGTGAAATCAGGAGCCCGAAAACCCCTGGGGAATGGGATCCTGTCAACCCATTCTGGGTACGGCTTCCGATACACAGGCCTCTCCAATGGTCGCAATTGCAACCCAAAATGCTGCCGAAGCACATCAGCAATCATATTGGGGTCACACAATTGAGGCTGCTATGGATTCCTCGGCTGCAACCCCTCCTCATGTTGATAGACGGCGCCTGAGGATTACCCACAAAGCTTGCATTCCTCCTTGTGACTCTGTCCACATATTCGGCTGCGGCTGCCAGTTTTGTGCGTACGGCGCAGAGGCCTAAGACCAGCAAGGCCAAAAGGACGAGGCGTGCCCCTGGCTGTTGGTATGTTTCCCGCCGTATGGCATACCGATATTGCCGATAGCTCCTTCCGGCCTTCGGTGCATATAAACGGAACCATGATTCAAAGGGCGCTGGACTAGCTGACATCCCGCCTGCTCCTCCGAACGTTCCTCCACATGGTGGCACACCAAAAGTGTTACACCCTTGCAACTGTGTAACCACCGGTTGAGCCATGAATTCCACATTACTTCTTGTATCGCAACATTATCAACCCCACTAGTGATTCCTGCAACCAATCCTCCTATTCCTTCGCACGAAAGGAGGTGTTTGCGGCATCATCGGAGGTGCATAGAAGCAGCAGTTTGAGGATGATAACCCTCCGTTTGTAAAACATTACGAACTATGGGCGCACGATCTCGCCCATTTGTTGTGACACTGGTACATGAGTCGTGCATCCTTCTTCGATTTGTTGCCATATAAAGGCCACAGAAATCGTCGAAGCGTTCTTGATGACGAACCAGCACCCGCCGCTGTGGTCTGGATTATAGGTCCTTCACTACCTATTCCTGCAGTCACGGCGATAGTGGTCGCATCTGTTTTGCCCTTAGGCTTGGGTGTACCAGCGTCGTCGATGAGCTCATTTCGGAAAATCGCCCAGACCTTAACTGCATCCGCCAGAGATGGTCGAGGCCTATTTTGTTTGTATACTCCCGCTGTCCCACCGGGCGTGCCAATTATGTTGTCGCTAAAAATAGCTTCGGCTAAGTTAACAGCGAATGAATAACAACGTAATGATCCCTTCGACTAAAGGCGACTACGTGAGGACGAGAATCTTGCCCTCAACTGTAAGTTCCCTAAATGTCTTAGGAAAAGAAACAAGACTTTAGGCAGGAGTAAGTTGATTAAAGAGAAATATGGGCGAAATCAGAATGATATTGAATTGTATTGAATTGACTCTCAACAAACTTGCGAAATACACCAATAATTGAATAACTTCTTAACTACATCTTACTCCTAGAACTGAAACAACGGTAAGATAAAGACTGAATTGAATAATAAGCTTGCTCTTAGCGATTTCGGGTGTCTTAATCCTAGTTAACCGCTCCCTTTATATAGTCCATATCATTTGAACCTCTTCTCGCACTTATTCCGGCTCCATATCTCGCCACTTAGCTTCGTGCCACTTTCCTCCTCCTTTTGCGCCTTCTTCTGCTCACTTGAACGCTCAATCCCATCGTTTTAGCCTCTTTCCACCATTTTCGCAACTGCCATCCAACACGCTCCTCAGCCGTTCTTTCCACTAGCTGCATCCGTAATTATTCAGTTGTTGTTACCGTTTCGCTCGGCTAACCAACGCTTCGACTATCCTTACTCGGCTACCTCCTTCTCGACTAACGTCTCTCGCCTATTGGCCATTTTCTTGGATAACAGTGACTTGATGAATCTTCTAATTAATGCATTAGAGTCTATGTTAGCTCTACTTTGATGGTTGTAGCTAAGATGTGTCTTCAATTAATTCATTAATAATATACTTAAGAACATATTTAACAAACCATTAGTCCAATCAATCCAAATGTTTATTCAACAGTTAGAATTTTATCATTTAAAATCTTCAATAAAAAAGTAAAAGAGTTCTTGAGCTAGGTAGGTATAAGTATAAAGTATATACAATGATGTTATATCCAAAGTTCAAATATAAATTATTCAAATGATAAAACTGTCAAAACAGTTGCAAAATTATATTCACGATCATTCTTTCCTTTGATGAGAACCATCATTCTAACCACACTCCCACGTTCAAGGTATCTTACACAAAATAATTACATCAATGAGCCAAATAAACTTCAAATCATCTCAAATTGGTGCAAAGAAGCTTCTTTCAATTACTAATTTGATAATTTTCGTGCATTTGCACAGGTAAAATATGATTACTAATATGATGTGTAACTAATATTTACTAATAGAATATTTTTTCTCACAATTATAAAGATTATAAGGAGAAAAAATATTGAATCATTGATATGTAATAACTTCATTACTTGAATAACTTGAATAATAATTTTTGTAAAAAGTACGTTAAATTAAAATTATTAAATTACATCATCTTAATAAAATTATTATACGAATAAAATTAATTGTATAATAAATTCAGAATATTAATATATTATATTTCAATTCAATTTTTTATATATAATTCATTACTTACCTCGTTAATATTTTAATAAATTTCATGTATCGTATAAGTTATTATTATACTAGTTATGTGTATATATGGGAAAATCAGAATAAACATAGTTAATGATATAAATGTATATACTGTAAATAGTTTATTTTCGTATTTAAAAAGGTGAAAAATCCATAGATTGGTGCCTGGCTGCCTGCTCAATTGCACATGTACTTTTTCTTTCTTTCTAACATAATTTCTCAGAACAAATCGAAAAGTATTAGAAATGGAGTAGTGCATTGTAGGCTGCACAATAGGTCACAGGGGATGCATTATTTGCATTACTTTCGTGACTAAACTGCAAGCAATTATAATGGTTTGTGAAGTGTTCATCAAACTAGTGCTTCCGTGAAACAAACTAAAACAATAATATTATTATTAAGTGAACAATAAAAAATCAGTCAATACAATTAACGAGGCTAGTTTAATTTTGGTTTTGGCCCAAATAATAATTGAGATTGTAATAAGTGAGTAATTATGACCCAAAATCTCATTTATTTGCTGGTTTGACTGGTTTTGTATTGTATATTTAGCATCACAAAAAAAAAAGGTTTACTTTAACAATCCGAATAGGGAATATAGATTTCTTTATAAATCCATTAGATAGAAATAAAATATATATGCTATTGTAAAATTTAATACTTTATCAGGATGACTTTCGATTCTTTGAGCTATTCTATTTAATTATAAATTCATAAAAAAAATCTCTGTCATCGTAAACTTTAGAATTGCAAATAGAGATATCACCAAAAGAATTGCAAATAGAGGCAAAATTTCATCCGTCATTTAAGTTATTATGGAAATCTTGACTTTTTCAATCTAATCACCAAATTATAATTAACTTAATTTGGATTAGGTTGGAGGATAGACTTCTTTTTAATATTATTTTCTATCTATTCATCATAAAATTCCAGTTTAGTAAACACTGTTAATAGAACTTAACTAAAAGTTTAATTAGATTAACTTATATGGTAACACAAAAGTTCATATTCAATAATTTTTATTTATAATAAAATTTTATCTCAATTTTAATTCTTTAAAAATATTAAAATTCACATTTTCAATACAAGACGTTTACCATGGGGGATTATTTAATGCAGCCACTGAGACAGTAGTTAACAAAATCTATTAACAAAGTTAAGCTCAAGAAATTAAATAAATCAGATTTAAGAATATAAACTACTATAAATCTGTTATTTAAAAGTGAATATTTTAATTAAATATTTATTTTTTGACTTTCAAATATAATAAATGAGTGTGATAAGGGAATTATTATCGATTTAATAATAAATAAATAGATATCTAACTAGAAAATTATTTTTTTGAGTAAATATTTAATTTAGTCCTCCAAGAACATAATTGGAATAAATTAGTTCTTCAAGAAAAGAAATATCATTCATAGTCCTTCATGTTGTGTTTGGACTTTGGATGGAGAAATTAAAGGAGAGAATGATTTTTGGAGTGATTTAAATTTTTTAGGAGAGAATATTTTGTTGTGTATTTAATTAAAGAAAATCACAAAAGTTATGGAATTGAAGGAGTAATTTTATTTGCTTGAAATAGGAGATTTTAATTTCCATCTATAGGAAGGAATTTTTTTTAAATTTACTTATCTCTATTAATCCCAAATCAGATTTTATACACATACAAATCAAACCTTATTGCCTAAATTATAGTATTATTTTTAATATTTGATTCATGTTTGATGGAGTTATATGTAGGTGTAATTTATTTGTTCAATCATATTTAAATTTTATAATTTAAATTTAAATATTATAATGAATGAAATTTAAGATTATTATAAATTAATAATTTCTTTTAAGAGTTTAATTATGATGCGCTAACACTGTAAAAATTTACACTATCATTAAATCACATCTATTGATTGTGTGACTTTTTTTTAGTTAGTGGATGATTGAATTAAACTTTTTGCTAGTGTGTCAATTTATCATTAAATATCTGTGTAAAATTACTTTACACTAACAATGGATTACAGTTAAACTCTTCTTTTGATTGATTTAAAATTGAATTCAATTCAATTTTGATGATTATTGTAATTTATTTTATTTATAAATTATAATTAGATTACTCTTTATAAATAAAATATATTAAAATAAAGACAATTTAAATATTTTACCCAAACAAAATATTTTATAATTGAAAGTAATGCAACTATCTAAACAAAACAAATTGTATTTTAAAATAAAACATTTTAAATCCCTTGAATTTTAAATTGAAGGAAATTAAAATAAAACATTTTAAATCCCTTGAATTTTAAATTCTTTTGAATTTTTAAAAATCCTCCATCCAAACACAACCTCAAGATTTAATATAGGATAAATTAATCCATTGGAAATATTTTGAAAGACTAATTTGTCCAGTTTTTAATTTTATAAAGACTATTTTATCCTATTTTTAAAAATATGGTTAATCAATTTATCTTATTTTATTTATTAAAAACTATTAATTTTCTTCTTGAAAAAATAATTTGTTCCTACTTATAATTTTAGAGTACCAATTTGGATGCTTAATTTTTATTTTTAATAGACAAACACCTAAATTAGTCCTTGCAAAATTTCTTATTGGACAAATTAATCCATCATAATAAAAAAATTCAAATTACATCCCTCCCAAATTAAAATGTCGGGCAAATTGGTCCTCAAAGAAAAAAATTAGATAAATTAGTCTCTCAATATTTATGAAAATGGTCAAATTGGTCCCTGTAATTGAAGGATTAATTTGTTCAAAATCTTTAATTGGTAGGGACTAATTTGACCATTTCCATTAATCTTGAGGGACTAATTTATCTTATCTTTCTTAGAGGATCAATTTATCCGACGTTTAATTTAAGAGGAATGTATTTTAAATTTTTCTATTACTAAAAGACTATTTTATCGGATAAAAAATTTTGCAGCTACTAATTTGTGTTTTTTGTCTCTTTAATATTAGAGTAAACCCCCAAACTGGTCCCTGACAATTTTCGCGTCGGACAAGTTGGTCCCTAACAATTAGAAATACCCTACCTAGTTCCTCACAATGTCAAACCTCGGACACGCTAAGGTCCCTAGACGGATTGCGTAACGTTTGTCCTACGTGTCAGTCCAACACAGTGCACCCGTGCTGACTTGGCCATTTAATGCTTGAAACGACATCGTTTCGTTAGAAATAATTAACATTAAACATGTTTGTTGTTGGATTTGAGTCACAAATCACCTCATCCTCAGTAGTAAAAGATGTTTAATGTTAATTATTTCTAACGAAATGACGTCGTTTCAAGCATTAAACGGCCAAGTCAGCACATGTGCACTATGTTGGACTGATACGTATGACAAACGTTACAGAATTCGTCTAGGGACCTTAGCGTGTCTGAGGTTTGACATTGTGAGGGACTGGGTAAGGTATTTCTAATTGTTAGGGACCAACTTGTCCGACGCGAAAATTGTCAGGGACCAGTTTGGGGGTTTACTCTAATATTAAAGAGACAAATAACACAAATTAGTAGCTGCAAAATTTTTTATCCGATAAAATAGTCTTTTAGTAATAGAAAATTTAAAATACATTCCTCTTAAATTAAAACGTCGGATAAATTGATCCTCTAAAAAAGATAAGATAAATTAGTCCCTCAAGATTAATGGAAATGGTCAAATTAGTCCCTACCAATTAAAGATTTTGAACAAATTAATCCTTCAATTACAGGGACCAATTTGACCATTTTCATAAATATTGAGAGACTAATTTATCTAATTTTTTCTTTGAGGACCAATTTGCCCGACATTTTAATTTGGGAGGGATGTAATTTGAATTTTTTTTATTATGATGGATTAATTTGTCCAATAAAAATTTTGCAAGGACTAATTTAGGTGTTTTGTCTATTAAAAATAAAAATTAAGCATCCAAATTGGTACTCTAAAATTATAAGTAGGAACAAATTATTTTTTCAAGAAAGAAAATTAATAGTTTTTAATAAATAAAATAAGATAAATTGATTAACCATATTTTTTAAAAATAGGATAAAATAGTCTTTATAAAATTAAAAACTGGACAAATTAGTCTTTCAAAATATTTCCAATGGATTAATTTATCCTATATTTAAATCTTGAGGGTTGTGTTTGGATGGAGGATTTTTAAAATTCAAAAGAATTTAAAATTCAAGGGATTTAAAATGTTTTATTTTAATTTCCTTCAATTTAAAATTCAAGGGATTTAAAATGTTTTATTTTAAAATACAATTTGTTTTGTTTAGATAGTTGCATTACTTTCAATTATAAAATATTTTGTTTGGGTAAAATATTTAAATTGTCTTTATTTTAATATATTTTATTTATAAAGAGTAATCTAATTATAATTTATAAATAAAAATAAATTACAATAATCATCAAAATTGAATTGAATTCAATTTAAAATCAATCAAAAGAAGAGTTTAACTGTAATCCATTGTTAGTGTAAAGTAATTTTACACAGATATTTAATGATAAATTGACACACTAGCAAAAAGTTTAATTCAATCATCCACTAACTAAAAAAAAGTCACACAAATCAATAGATGTGATTTAATGATAGTGTAAAATTTTTACAGTGTTAGCGCATCATAATTAAACTCTTAAAAGAAATTATTAATTTATAATAATCTTAAATTTCATTCATTATAATATTTAAAATTTAAATTATAAAATTTAAATATGATGTGAACAAAATAAAATTACACCTACATATAACTCCATCAAACATGAATCAAATATTAAAATAATACTATAATTTAGGCAATAAGGTTTGATTTGTATGTGTAATAAAATCTGATTTGGGATTAAATAGAGATAAGTAAATTTTAAAAAATTCCTTCCTATAGATGGAAATTAAAATCTCCTATTTCAAGCAAATAAAATTACTCCTTCAAATTCCATAACTTTTGTGATTTTCTTTAATTAAATACACAAACAAAATATTCTCTCCTAAAAAATTTTAAATCACTCCAAAAATACATTCTCTCCTTTAATTTCTCCATCCAAAGTCCAAACACAACATGAAGGACTATGAATGATATTTCTTTTCTTGAAGAACTAATTTATTCCAAATTATGTTCTTGGAGGACTAAATTAAATATTTACTCAAAAAAATAATTTTCTAGTTAGATATCTATTTATTTATTATTAAATTCGATAATAATCTCCCTTATCACACTCATTTATTTATTTGAAAGTCAAAAAATAAATATTTAATTAAAATATTCACTTTTAAATAACAGATTTATAGTAGTTTATATTCTTAAATCTGATTTATTTAATTTCTTGAGCTTAACTTTGTTAATAGATTTTGTTAACTACTGTCTCAGTGGCTGCATTAAATAATCCCCCATGGTAAACGTCTTGTATTGAAAATGTGAATTTTAATATTTTTAAAGAATTAAAATTGAGATAAAATTTATTATAAAATAAAAATTATTGAATATGAACTTTTGTGTTACCATATAAGTTAATCTAATTAAACTTTTAGTTAAGTTCTATTAACAGTGTTTACTAAACTGGAATTTTATGATGAATAGATAGAAAATAATATTAAAAAGAAGTCTATCCTCCAACCTAATCCAAATTAAGTTAATTATAATTTGGTGATTTAGATTGAAAAAGTCAAGATTTCCATAATAACTTAAATGACGGATGAAATTTTGCCTCTATTTGCAATTCTTTTGGTGATATCTCTATTTGCAATTCTAAAAGTTTACGATGACAGAGATTTTTTTTATGAATTTATAATTAAATAGAATAGCTCAAAGAATCGAAAGTCATCCTGATAAAGTATTAAATTTTACAATAGCATATATATTTTATTTCTATTCTAATGGATTATATAAAGAAATCTATATTCCCTATTCGGATTGTTAAAGTAAACCTTTTTTTTTTTGTGATGCTAAATATACAATACAAAACCAGTCAAACCAGCAAATAAATGAGATTTTGGGTCATAATTACTCAACTTATTACAATCTCAATTATTATTTGGGCCAAAACCAAATTAAACTAGCCTCGTTAATTGTATTGACTGATTTTTTATTGTTCACTTAATAATAATATTATTGTTTTAGTTTGTTTCACGGAAGCACTAGTTTGATGAACACTTCACAAACCATTATAATTGCTTGCAGTTTAGTCACGAAAGTAATGCAAATAATGCATCCCCTGTGACCTATTGTGCAGCCTACAATGCACTACTCCATTTCTAATACTTTTCGATTTGTTCTGAGAAATTATGTTAGAAAGAAAGAAAAAGTACATGTGCAATTGAGCAGGCAGCCAGGCACCAATCTATGGATTTTTCACCTTTTTAAATACGAAAATAAACTATTTACAGTATATACATTTATATCATTAACTATGTTTATTCTGATTTTCCCATATATACACATAACTAGTATAATAATAACTTATACGATACATGAAATTTATTAAAATATTAACGAGGTAAGTAATGAATTATATATAAAAAATTGAATTGAAATATAATATATTAATATTCTGAATTTATTATACAACTAATTTTATTCGTATAATAATTTTATTAAGATGATGTAATTTAATAATTTTAATTTAACGTACTTTTTACAAAAATTATTATTCAAGTTATTCAAGTAATGAAGTTATTACATATCAATGATTCAATATTTTTTCTCCTTATAATCTTTATAATTGTGAGAAAAAATATTCTATTAGTAAATATTAGTTACACATCATATTAGTAATCATATTTTACCTGTGCAAATGCACGAAAATTATCAAATTAGTAATTGAAAGAAGCTTCTTTGCACCAATTTGAGATGATTTGAAGTTTATTTGGCTCATTGATGTAATTATTTTGTGTAAGATACCTTGAACGTGGGAGTGTGGTTAGAATGATGGTTTCTCAATCAAAGGAAAGAATGATCGTGAATATAATTTTGCAACTGTTTTGACAGTTTTATCATTTTGAATAATTTATATTTGAACTTTGGATATAACATCATTGTATCATACTTATACTTATACCTACCTAGCTCCAAGAACTCTTTTACTTTTTTATTGAAGATTTTAAATGATAAAATTCTAACTGTTGAATAAACATTTGGATTGATTGGACTAATGGTTTGTTAAATATGTTCTTAAGTCATATTATTAAATGAATTAATTGAAGACACATCTTAGCTACAACCATCAAAAGTAGAGCCTAACATAGACTCTAATGCATTAATTAGAAGATTCATCAAAGTCACTGTTATCCCAAGAAAATGGCCAATAGGCGAGAGACGTTAGTCGAGAAGGAGGTAGCCGAGTAAGGATAGTCGAAGCGTTGGTTAGCCGAGCGAAACGGGTAACAACAACTGAATAATTACGGATGCAGCTAGTGGAAAGAACGGCTGAGGAGCGTGTTGGATGGCAGTTGCGAAAATGGTGGAAAGAGGCTAAAACGATGGGATTGAGCGTTCAAGTGAGCAGAAGAAGGCGCAAAAGGAGGAGGAAAGTGGCACGAAGCTAAGTGGCGAGATATGGAGCCGGAATAAGTGCGAGAAGAGGTCAAATGATATGGACTATATAAAGGGAGCGGTTAACTAGGATTAAGACACCCGAAATCGCTAAGAGCAAGCTTATTATTCAATTTCAGTCTTTATCTTACCGTTGTTTCAGTTCTAGGAGTAGATGTAGTTAGAAGTTATTCAAATTATTGGTGTATTTCGCAAGTTTGTTGAGAGTCAATTCAATACAATTCAATATCATTCTGATTTCGCCCATATTTCTCTTTAATCAACTTACTCCTGCCTAAAGTCTTGTTTCTTTTCCTAAGACATTTAGGGAACTTACAGTTGAGGGCAAGATTCTCGTCCTCAACGTAGTCGCCTTTAGTCGAAGGGATCATTACGTTGTTATTCATTCGGCTGTTAACTTAGCCGAAGCTATTTTTAGCGACAACATAATTGGCACGCCCGGTGGGACAAGCGGGAGTATTACAAACAAAATAGGCCTCGACCATCTCTGGCGGATGCAGTTAAGGTCTGGGCGATTTTCCGAAATGAGCTCATCGACGAACGCTGGTACACCCAAGCCTAAGGGCAAAACAGATGCGACCACTATCGCCGTGACTGCAGGAATAGGTAGTGAAGGACCTATAATCCAGACCACAGCGGCGGGTGCTGGTTCGTCATCAAGAAACGCTTCGACGATTTCTGTGGCCTTTATATGGCAACAAATCGAAGAAGGAATGCACGACCTCATGTACCAAGTGTCACAACAAATGGGCGAGATCGTGCGCCCCATAGTTCGTAATGTTTTACAAACGGAGGGTTATCATCCTCAAACTGCTGCTTCTAATGCACCTCCGATGATGCCGCAAACACCTCCTTTCGTGACCGAAGGAATAGGAGGATTGGTTGCAGGAATCACTAGTGGGGTTGATAATGTTGCGATACCAAGAAGTAATGTGGAATTCATGGCTCAACCGGTGGTTACACAGTTGCAAGGGTGTAACACTTTTGGTGTGCCACCATGTGGAGGAACGTTCGGAGGAGCAGGCGGGATGTCAGCTAGTCCAGCCGCCCCTTTGAATCATGGTTCCGTTTATATGCACCGAAGGCCGGAAGGAGCTATCGGCAATATCGGTATGCCATACGGCGGGGAAACATACCAACAGCCAGGGGGCACGCCTCGTCCTTTTGGCCTTGCTGGTCTTAGGCCTCCTGCGCCGTACGCACAAAACTGGCAGCCGCAGCCGAATATGTGGACAGAGTCACAAGGAGGAATGCAAGGCTTTGTGGGTAATCCTCAGGCGCCCGTCTATCAACATGAGGAGGGGTTGCAGCCGAGGAATCCATAGCAGCCTCAATTGTGTGACCCCAATATGATTGCTGATGTGCTTCGGCAGCATTTTGGGTTGCAATTGCGACCATTGGAGAGGCCTGTGTATCGGAAGCCGTACCCAGAATGGGTTGACAGGATCCCATTCCCCAGGGGTTTTCGGGCTCCTGATTTCACTACCTTTTCAGGTGAAGATGGAAAATCTACCATGGAACATATTAGCCGCTTTACAGTACAATGTGCTGAGGCCAGGCATAATAAGTATCTGAGGCTTCAGCTTTTCCCGTCCTCTCTGACTGGATAGCGTTTTCTTGGTACTCGTCGCTGCCGCCAAATTCTATCAATAGCTGGGCTGATATGGAAAGGGCCTTTCATGATCGTTTCTACAAGACGAGGCCTGAAGCTTCATTGTTGGATTTAATTGCTATCAAGCAGAAAGGGCAAGAGCCAGTTGGAGATTTTCTTGAAAGGTTCAGAAAGATTCGAGGGATCTGCAGTGCTCAGATATCAGATGGAGAGTGTACAGCTATTGCTGTGAATAACATGAACCCTCAACTCAGAGAGAGGTTGTTAGTTGGGGACTATTCTGATTTTGGACAATTAGCCGAGAAAGCTGTCAGGTATGAACGACTGATCCAAGAGAAAGAGCTTAAAAGAGTGGGTCGCTTCGCGATTAATAAGCCTCCTCAGAACATCAATTTGGTTGAAGGGGAATCAGATGATGAAGAGTTAGTTTACGAAGAGGAATCTCCAGCTGGAGAGGTGATGGTAGCTGAGCTGTTGAAAAAGAATGAAGTATACTCATGTCCTGCCCTCACAGCTGCGAAAGGGAAGGAGATAGTTAAACTAGGAAGTAGGGAGCCGTATTTGTTTGATATCACGAAGGCAGAACAAATTTTCGACTTCCTCTTGAAAGATAAACAGCTGAAGTTACCTGAAGGCCTGAAATTCCACCAGCCGAGAAGATAAAAGGGTCAAATACAGTAAATGGCACAATTCTTGGACTCATCCTACTACAAACTGTTTGGTCTTCCGAAATGCCATTCAGAAGGGGTTGAAGGAAGGCAGATTCAAGCTTGCTGACCGTGTTCAATCGGTCGTCAATGTGGAGTCCAATCCTTTCCCCCCGGCTAGTATAAACATGGTCTCAGTTTCGGAGGAGAAAATGATGAACAAAAATCTTCGTGGAAGGGTCTGGAGACCAAAGGCAGAGGCCAATAAAGTTGACTCGAAGGAAGTAATAGCCAGGAAGCGTGAAAACCCACACCTAAGGAGAGTGTTCTCGCGGCTATTTGGAGTGGAAACCACCTAGGTGGGGGCCAGGCCCTGAGAGCATTTGTGGTATGGACCAGGTTACGGGAATCAGCAACCGAAACCATGGTTGACACAAAATGCTTACGGATCAGGATATGGGAATCAGCGGCCGAAACCACGGCTGACTCAGAACACTTGGGTGAGAAAGCACACTGAAGAGGTCGAAGAAAGAAACTTCGCATGAGACCTCGGCCGAACCACGGCTGAGCGTGTTTGACCGGTTATATCGGCCCCAAGGAGGAAAGCCTTCAGGAGGGGTATGCGATTCGAAATGTACCGGTTGTGGAAGATGATGCCCTTCC
>RYYW01000220.1:98122-100134 GCA_013621005.1 Aeschynomene evenia | reverse complement strand
ATCCTCGTTAAGGGATTAGATTGTACTCATTCCAATTACCAGACTCTAGGAGCCCGGTATTGTTATTTATTGTCACTACCTCCCGTGTCAGGATTGGGTAATTTGCGCGCCTGCTGCCTTCCTTGGATGTGGTAGCCGTTTCTCAGGCTCCCTCTCCGGAATCGAACCCTAATTCTCCGTCACCCGTCACCACCATGGTAGGCCACTATCCTACCATCGAAAGTTGATAGGGCAGAAATTTTGAATGATGCGTCGCCGGCACAAAGGCCGTGCGATCCGACGAGTTATCATGAATCATCAAAGCAACAGGCTAAGCCTGCGTTGACCTTTTATCTAATAAATGCATCCCTTCCAGAAGTCGGGGTTTGTTGCACGTATTAGCTCTAGAATTACTACGGTTATCCGAGTAGTAGATACCATCAAACAAACTATAACTGATTTAATGAGCCATTCGCAGTTTCACAGTCTGAATTAGTTCATACTTACACATGCATGGCTTAATCTTTGAGACAAGCATATGACTACTGGCAGGATCAACCAGGTAGCATCCATAATGACATTGCCAGCCGAGCACGCATGACCAACCAAAGAGGAAGGAACAGCGAGCACGGCAGCAAGCGTCAGTCATGGCACCGAAAAAGTGGGGGACCAACGGGCAACATCAGCCCATCTATCACCGCAAAATTTACCGCATCCGAGAGAACAATGGTTTCGCGTGGGCCACAAAAGCCAGCATGGTGCATGGCTCGTGCAGATCACACAAATCATTTCGGGTTCCCCCGACAGCCCACAAGGGACGACAGGAAGGAAGAGGGTCGAACGGGACGTTTGATACCCAGATCGGTAGGCAACACAGGAACCATGAGGAGAACACCAAGAGCAACCAGCTCATGATGACGACTGAAGAAGCATGCGTGCATGTCGTTATATGAGGGCACAAGGAGCCGACCAACACTAGCATTCAAACCACCACTCATACACCCACGCGTTAGCTGAACACTGTGCCATCGAACACGCCACCCCAAACATGGCCGGGGCCAAGCAAGCAAGTGGATAGTACAATGGCACCATGTCCGCACCGCTAGGTGTGAATCATAGGAATCGACACGATCGCAAGGGGAACAGCCAACCTTGATCCAGTCGTTGACATGCTCTGATGCTCCAATCCTAGCCCATCCTACACCATCCACGTGGGTGGACAGCGCCGGTCAGGTCGCCGGACGAACATTTCGAGCACGGGACGGGACCAAAAGAACAAACCTGCAAAGAGAAGACACGGTGCTATCTATGATCCAATCGCACACATGCTCTGATGCTATCCTACAACCCAACCTCGACCATCCACGAGAATATCCGCGGGAACGCAGGACAAACGTCAGTGGACAGCACCGGTCGGGCCGCCGGACGGACATTTCAAGCACGGGATCAAAAATCTAAGATAGATCCGATCAGGCAACGCACGCGCACACTTAGACCCAAAAATGGGTCTAAGTGTGCGCGCGTGGGGGGGAGGGGCGCGCGCACAAGGCACCTGGCGCGCGCCTGGTGTGGCAGTGGAGCACCTCCCCCTATAGTAGGCATATGTGCAAAAACCAATCTTGCAGTAGTGGACGTCCTTTTTCCGAGGAGACATAAGTCCAATATTTGGACCTAGACATGGTATTTTTGCATGATTTTTTGCAGGGATGCTTATAATAAGGGTATCTTGTTACTCCTCAAATTTCATAATTTTTCCAAGGAATTTTATTTTTTTTAATTTTGATGCCGAAAATCCAAAAAATACAAGAAAAATAGGAAAATGGGTCTGGACATGGTATTTTCATGATTTTTTACATGGATGCTTACAAGAATGATATCTTATTGCTCCCCAAATTTCATAGTTTTGCTCAAGGAAATTATTTTTCACTTTTTTACATGGATGCTTACAAGAGTGATATCTTATTGCTCCCAAATTTCATAGTTTTTCCTCAAGGAAATTATTTTCACTTTTTTTACAGGGATGCTTACAAGAA
>RYYW01000220.1:90622-93122 GCA_013621005.1 Aeschynomene evenia | reverse complement strand
CTCACATAGCTAGTTAGCAGCTGAGTCTCGTTCGTTACGAATTAACCAGACAAATCGCTCCACAACTAAGAACGCCATGCACCACCACCATAGAATCAAGAAAGAGCTCTCAGTCTGTCAATCCTTACTATGTCTGGACTGGTAAGTTCCCGTGTTGAGTCAAATTAAGCCGCAGGCTCCACTCCTGGTGTGCCCTTCCGTCAATTCCTTTAAGTTCAGCCTTGCGACCATACTCCCCCGAACCAAAGACTTGATTTCTCATAAGGTGCCAGCGAGTCCTAAAAGCAACATCCGCTGATCCTGTCGCATCGTTATGGTTGAGACTAGGACGGTATCTGATCGTCTTCGAGCCCCCAACTTTCGTTCTTGATTAATGAAAACATCCTTGCAAATGCTTTCGCAGTTGTTCGTCTTCATAAATCCAAGAATTTCACCTCTGACTATGAAATACGAATGCCCGACTGTCCCTGTTATCATTACTCGATCCGAAGGCCAACACATAGGATCAGAATCCTATGATGTTATCCATGCTATGTATCCAGAGCGTAGGCTTGCTTGAGCACTCTAATTCTTCAAAGTAACAGCGCCGAGCACGACCGGCAGTTAAGGCCAGGAGCGCATCGCGGCAGAAGGACGAGCCGACCGTGCACACCTAGGGAGGACCGATCGACCCAACCCAAGTCCAACTACGACTTTTAACTGCAACAACTTAAATAACCTATGGAGCTGGAATTACCGCGGCTGGCACCAGACTTGCCTCCAATGGATCCGTTAAGGATTTAGATGTACCATTCCAATTACAGACTCTAGAGCCGTATTGTTATTATGTCACTACCTCCCGTGTCAGATGGGTAATTGCGCCTCTGCCTTCCTTGATGTAGCCGTTTCTCAGCTCCCTCTCCGAATCGAACCTAATCTCGTACCCGTCACACCATGGTAGGCACTATCTACCATCGAAAGTATAGGCAGAAATTGAATGATGCGTCGCCGGCACAAAGGCGTGCGATCCGACGAGTTATCATGATCATCAAAGCAACAGCTAAGCCTGCGTTGACCTTTTATCTAAAAATGCATCCCTTCCAGAAGTCGGGGTTTGTTGCACGTATTAGCTCTAGAATTACTACGTTACGAGTAGTAGATACCATCAAACAACTATAACTATTAATGAGCCATTCGCAGTTCACAGTCTGAATTAGTTCATACTACACATGCATGGCTTAATCTTGAGACAAGCATATGACTACTGGCAGATCAACCAGGTAGCATCCATAATGACATTGCCAGCCGAGCACGCATGACCAACCAAAGAGGAAGGAACAGCGAGCACGGCAGCAAGCGTCAGTCATGGCACCGAAAAGTGGGGACCAACGGCAACATCAGCCATCTATCACCGCAAAATTTACCGCATCCGAGAGAACAATGGTTTCCGTGGCCACAAAAGCCAGCATGGTGCATGGCTCGTGCAGATCACACAATCATTTCGGTTCCCCCGACAGCCCACAAGGGACGACAGAAGGAAGAGGGTCGAACGGGACGTTTGATACCAGATCGGTAGGCAACACAGGAACCATGAGGAGAACACCAAGAGCAACCAGCTCATGATGACGACTGAAGAAGCATGCGTGCATGTCGTTATATGGGGCACAAGAGCCGACCAACACTAGCATTCAAACCACCACTCATACACCCACGCGTTAGCTAACACTGTCCATCGAACACGCCACCCCCAACATGGCGGGCCAAGCAAGCAAGTGGATAGTACAATGGACCATGTCCGCACCGTAGTGTGATCATAGGAATCGACACGATCGCAAGGGAACAGCCAACCTTGATCCAGTCGTTGACATGCTCTGATGCTCCAATCCTACAGCCCATCCTACACCATCCACGTGGTGGACACGCCGGTCAGGTCGCCGGACGAACATTCGAGCACGGGACGGACCAAAGAACAAACTGCAAAGAAAGACACGGTGCTATCTATGATCCAATCGCACACATGCTCTGATGCATCCTACAACCCAACCTCGACCATCCACGAGAATACGCGGGAACGCAGGACAACGTCAGTGGACAGCACCGGTCGGGCCGCCGGACGGACATTCAAGCACGGATCAAAAATCTAAGATAGATCCGATCAGGCAACGCACGCGCACACTTAGACCCAAAAATGGTCTAAGTGTGCGCGCGTGGGGGGAGGGCGCGCGCACAAGGCACCTGGCGCGCGCCTGGTGTGGCAGTGAGCACCTCCCCCTATAGTAGGCATATGTGCAAAAACCATCTGCAGTAGTGGACGTCCTTTTTTCCGAGGAGACATAAGTCCAATATTTGGACCTAGACATGGTATTTTGCATGATTTTGCAGGGATCTTATATAAGGGTATCTTGTTACCCTCAATTTCATAATTTTCTCCAAGAATTTATTTTTTTTAATTTTGATGCGAAAATCCAAAAAATACAAGAAAATAGGAAAATGGGTCGGACATGTATTTTTGCATGATTTT